>VMOF01000111.1:87192991-87497991 GCA_011764245.1 Trialeurodes vaporariorum | reverse complement strand
CAATAGACTGAAGGCGCTCGGGGAAATATTATTTTTTAAACGTTCACACTTTGGAGTTGCAATATTGACGCGAATAAAAAACCAAAATTGTTTGAGTGAAACAAATATACTCGCGAGTAGTATTGAAAGGGTTAAACCTCCTTTTTTTTGACCTATCCGGCCTTACTACGCGCGGATTATGATTTAATAACTGGCCAGTTTTTAAAGAAAACGCGTTCTATGCGAGGATTCGAAAAAGGAAAGTGTACAGCGGTGGATGGCGTGGCGTGTTGGCACCGTATGCGTATAAATACAATAATAAATACAGACGCTCGCTGCACTCAAATCCGCGAATCGGCGCGCGCGCGCTCCAGTTGCGTGATCTGCATGGGCATGCGCAATAATGAGTATTTAGTTCAGCCACTGAACCAAAAGAGCGAAACGGCCGCGACGAAGCCATATTCTGATGCTCGTTGAATTGAAAGTCAATTCTCAAAGTGCTTTTCGATTGAATAAATGATGATCCGGGGATGAGTGTCAATTTATTCAGTCGATGAAACTTAATGCTCCCCCATAAATCGGCGAGCGTCTTGCGGGTTTCAAAGTGACCAGAAACGGCTCATCTAGACCGGAGGGGGGGGGGGGGTAGAATTTTAGGAAATGGGTCTGCTGCGTACGTTTTCTACATGAAAATAACTCATTGCTTCTAACGTAAATTTCTGCGAAAATAACGATGTGCATATTAAAAACTTTCAAAATCCACTCATTAACTCAGGAAATCACTTCAATTTCAAACAGCCCGCGCTACACTAGACACTATTTGCACCGGTATACTTCTACATAGACGGAACCATCTCGTTTATGTAAACATGAACAGAACTTATGAACGAATGTTTCGTTTAGATGGGTACATTTCTTACATTATTTTGTAATTTTTGATAAACCGAAAAGACCAGACAGCAAATGCAGCTCATATTTCACGTATTAAAAAAGAAATTCCATCATTTTGTAGTTACGATGTTGTTTACTTATGCACGGTGGTTCCGTCTATGTAGTGGTATACCGGTGCAAATAGTGTCTAGTGTAGCGCGGGTTGTTTGAAATTGAAGTGATTTCCTGAGTTAATGAGTGGATTTTGAACTTTTTTAATGTGTGCATCGTTATTTTCGCCGAATTTTACATAGGCATCAAGGTTCTACATTGTTGTAGCAAAAGTATGCAACAGACCCATTGAGCAAATTTACGTGTCTTTTTGGATCATTTTCGGCCCCCAGTAGTACAACAATATAGAACCTTGATTAGTCGGCGAAAATAACGATGCGCACATTAAAAATGTTCACATACCACTCATTAACTCGGAAAATTATTACTTCAAATTCAAACAGCCCGCGCTACACTAGACACTATTTGCACCGGCATACTACTACATAGACAGAACCACCCTGTATATATGTAAACAACAACGTAACTACAAAATTATGGAATTTCCTTCTAAATACATGAAATATTTGCTGTCTGGTCTTTTCTGGTATATCAAAGGTTACAAAATAATACAAGAGTTTTACGCATCTAAACGAAGCATTCAAATGTGTGTAAGTTATATTACATAAACTACATAAACGCGGTGGTTCCGTCTATGTAATTGTATGTCGGTGATAACAATGTGTATTGTAGCGCGGGTTGTTTGAAATGTAAGTGAGTTCCTGAGTTAATGAATAGATTTTGAAAGTTTTTAATGTGCGCATCGTTATTTTCGCCGAATTTTACGTTAGAATCAATGTATCATAATGCTGTAGCAAAACTACGCAATAGACTCATTCTTAAGGATTTTGACCAATATTATCGTAGGATTTGGGAGGGCTTTGATCTTTGCGGCATAGGCGGATCCAGCAATCTGGCAACAGCGCATTCCTCTCATTTGAATGTATGATTAACACTCGATTCTTGGAGGGGCTCCAGCCCCATGACAAATCGATTATTTCTCATGCAAACAAATGGGGAGAATACACTGTTGTCGGATTGCTGGATCCGCCAATGCTTTCCGGAAAACATCAATCGTGAAATCATAAATGTATCTTTACAGGGTGTGTATACTGTATAAAAAAAAGTTCCACTGCAATTTTTTTCAGCAACAATGGGGGCTCTTGCAAACTTTTGCTATAGTGGATTGAAGAGTTGATTCTTGCATAAAAACATGTAAAAATGACGATAAGTACACGAAAAGATCCCTAAGTTCACTCTCAAAATTGGGCCTAATGGAGGAGAGACGCAGGTATCATGGGAGATTCCCATCTAACTTGAGACATATCTCTATGCTTCCGTAGAGAAAGTGACATAATAGACAGGAATCTCCCATGATACCTGCGTTGAACCGCCATTACGAACTTACCGTTATAGCAGTTATGTGAGTTTAATACTGAATTTTAGACTTTCTCAGTATGATTTTCGTGATTTTCACTGGTTTTAACATCACATTGAACTATTGATTTGCTCACAAGTTTGCAAGAGCCCCATTGCAGATATCGAAAAAAACGGTCTTGCACAATGCACACGTCTAAAGTTATAAGGGTGACACATTTTATGCATATGGGTCACTGGGTAAGTCTCTCTTCAGCCGTTGATGAAAAAATCTCGCATCAGTGGTACCGTTCTTGTGAAATACTGTCTATCGATGATCACGGCCTCGCAACGTATAGTAATTTAACCATACTAATACAAAAGGAGTGAGCAGGCGTTATATCATCATGCATTCATGACTCGTCAAAGGAAAATGGAAAACAAGGCACCTACTTAGGGATGCGGCGCGCATTCTGCCACCGCACAATGGTCTGAGTTCGTCAAAAAGTGGCCAAAAATCAAAAAGTAAATTGTTCATCAATTTATCATTTAAAGACTTTCAAGATTAATTTTAATCATAGAAAACACTTTAAACAAGTAATTTAAACCTAGTGTCATTTGAAAGTTTTAAATTAAGCTTAAAAGGTCAGAAACGACGATTTTTTTATGACTTTTTTTTCCTCTAAGTTTTGGCCACTTTATTTCGATTTTAAGACCGTAGAGCGCCGCCGACACCTTGATGAAATTAGAATACATGGTCTAGCGAAGAGGCTACTTACTTTGCACTGTTCCGCCATCATCGAAATCGAACTTCGGAGACGAAATTGACGGAGGGGTCCTAGTCCAGACGCGGCGAAAGGACCTTTTAAACGAAAACATGTCGAAAACTGGGAAGGATTTTTGTTTTTGTTTTTGTTTTTTTGTTTTTTAAACCGAACAAAGAAAATAAATAAATCAGTTCCTACTAATTATTTTTTTTTTCCGACACAACATTGAGGACTGGAATATTAAGTTTAAATTTTGGTTTCAACTTTAGGAGAATGAGCTGAACTTAGTTGCAGAAATTGGGCTGAGAACAAGGTACTTATATTTAACAGGTATGCTCGACTCGCCTCCTGCGTCATCTTCAGTGGCGCGCAGTTCAAAAAGCATTCCAATATGGCCGACAAAAGAAGAAAAGATTGTATACTCTTTCCAGAAAACATCGGGCTATTTTCTGCTTTTCTGGAGAGGGAAGCTCAATGTTTTCTGGAAAGAGTATACAATGTTTTCTTCTTTTGTCGGCCATCTTAGGATGCTTTTTGAACTGCGCGCCACTGAAGATGACGCGAGAAGCGAGTCGAGTATACCTGTTAATTATAAGTACCTTGGGCTGGAAAGGTATAACGATGCATTCTGGTCCAATTTTCCTGACAAATCAGAGTCCATTTTCAGGGCCAATGGGGCTCGTATGCTTACTTTTGCAACTTGCGATTTCACAGGTAATGCTTGCAAAACTGGCAAAAATGACGCTGAATTTACTAAAAAAATCACAAAATTCACTCACAGACTCACAAAATGACTTTGAAGTTTAAGGCGAAATGACAGGGATACGCATTACGCAGGTGCTAAGAGAGATTCCTATCGAACATGAGAATTTCCTCTGAGTAATTCTATAGAGAGAGTGACAAATTATACAGGAATATCCTATATGATCCCTGCATAGCTCCGCCTTCTTTGCTCTTAAATGGCGGAGCTCCGCAGGTGTCGTAAGGAATTACAGTCTAATTTGTCACTCTCTCCCTCTATAGAAACACACAAAGCAGAAAAGTCTCAAACTCGATAAGAATTCTCATGGTACATGTGTAGCTTTTCTCTATTACCCCTTAAACTTGAAAGTCATTCAGTGAGTCTGTGAGCAAATTTCGGATTTTTTTAATGTGATCATCACAGTGGCGTCGCGTGCCATCTGGCAACAATGCGACTCATCCATTTAAACTCATTAAATAAATCGAATTTTCCTTGTGCACTGTGCACCCCCTGTATTCGACCTTTTACATGAGTTTAAATGGATATCAAGCTGTGTTGCCAAATTGCACGCGACGCCACTGGATCATCATAACTTTCGCTGGATTTTAATCTACAGATTACTAATTAATCGCTTAAAGCTAAAAGTAGCAGAAGTCAAATTATTGAATGGTGGGTTTCACTTTTGAATCTGAGTACACCAGGAGCAGGTATTTGACATAAAAATTCCGGACGAGCCAACTCGCAGATTTATCATACCACCTAAGACAAATTTCCTCGAACTTTTGCACCATAGAGGGAAGGAAGGAAGAAAATTTTCCAGAAGCATTGGCGGATACATGAGGGGGCGAAGAAGGCGATCACCCCCCCCCCGTTCGGCCCGAAAAGTGGGAAAAGAGAGGAGAGGAAGGGGAAAAGCAAGAGCGAAAACAAGAAAAGGGGGTCATTGGTCATTTAGGGGCGAAAATCCATTTAGGGGCCCCGTTCGCGAGGGCTGGATCCGCTACTGTCCAGAAAAGTGCGCGTTATGAGCATCATCACAGAGCACAGGTTTGAGAGATAATTTTTCAAATTTATAAAAATTAAAAATTATGGCATTTTTGAGTTGGCCTAACAATACTGCAGGAAGATTGGTAGATTTTGAAAATAAAAGAAAAAAAAAGAAAAAAAATGCAGCTAATACAAATTACTCTAATCAAAATTATAGCGATACAGATGAAAGTTGCGGTTTTTTTTTAATAGTTTTATAGTTTTTAATACCACTTGCTTACACTCCACTCGCTCAAAATTTTGGGAGCTTGCCAAAAAATTCGATAATTTTTTTATCATTGGAGAGACCAATGTAGATGTACTGGATGAATCGACACTGTTATTTCGACGTTCAGAAGATGATATTGACGGCGACAATATCGATTCATTCAACGTCACTGGGTTTAAAAAGAACGTGCCATCGAAAAAGTTGGTTCGTTTTTTAAAACTTTTCAGTTGGAGTGTGTAATGTGTATCTACCATTGTTGACCAGACAATCATGGGTCCTTCATCTATAAGCTCCCTCAAATTAACTTGGTTTTTACTCCCATTTTGACAAATAACAATACAATCAGAATGGAAACTCCCATAAGAGCCAATGAAAGCATTTTTTCGGTCTCTTTCTGTGTTAATCCAGAATGGCAGACAATTCGTCGATGTTTTCACAACATAGGCAGATCCAGGAGATTATCTCTCTCTCTCTCTCTCTCTCTCTCTCTCTCTCTCTCTCTCTCTCTCTCTCTCTCTCTCTCTCTCTCTCTCTCTCTCTCTCTCTTTCTCTCTCTCTTTCTCTCTATCTCTCTTCGTGTTTGTTAGAAAAGGACGGATAAATAGAGGATACAGTCACGTGATGGCCCCCTATATCTGCTCTTTTCTAACATATAGGTTCAAATGAGAGGAGAGAGAGAGAGAGAGAGAAAGAGAGAGAGAGAGAGAGAGAGAAAGACAAATTCCTGTAACCGCGTATGTTTCACAAAGAGGCGTAAGTTAATCCAACGTTTCAAAATCTCCAATCACAGTTTCTTTGCCTAGTGGTGAATCGACGAACCAATATCAATGACAATTTTGTACGACACTTTACCCTCAAATTAACAGAAAAAAAACCAGGAACATTCAAGCAAAAGCTTTTCTTTCATAAACGAATTAGGGAAAGTACATTTTGAAACGTTCGATTGACTTACGTCTCTTTGCAAAAGCACTGAGGATATCTCTGTCTCTCTCCTCTGCGTTGATTGATATGGGGATGGTTAGATTTTTAACAAATTGGTGGACCAGAAAATAATGCTTCAAATATGAGTCGCAGCTTCTATTCTAATTATATCACAGATAAACGCAGTCAGAATTGAAACTCCCATAAGAGCGAATGGAAACATTTTTCGGTCTATTTTGGTGGATTTTTACGAGGACGGACATATCTCTATCTGTCTATTGGAATAATTTGAATGAGGATAGTTTTGAACTTCTCAAGATGGTGGAACAGAAAATAATGCTTCAAAAATAACCCTTCACTGCATGGGATTTTTTTTTTTTCCCAACCAAAACTGGATTTTTCGATTCACTAGGTGGTCACATACATGGGAAAAATAGCAACAAAAATAATTAGACAGTTTTTCGGTGAAAATTCTTATTATTCCATTTTAGTCTCGTTTTTTACAGGTGCTAAAACACCAAAAGAAATGGCGGGAAAAGAGAAAAAATTATTTTTCAAAAAGTTAAAAAAAAATGGAATTTTATACTTTAATTACATTGGATTTTTCAAAGAGCAAATGCCAGAAGCTTAGTAAAAATAATGAAATTGGGGTTGAATTGGATACGGGGGCAAATTTTCCCCCAAACATTATTTCTTTTTTTTAATGCATTATAATGAGTGCTGGTGGTCTTTTGACAAATGTTTGAGCCCCTTTTTATGTTTTCTTATAATGTGACACTGGTGATGCAATTTGAAATAAGTCAAGATATACATTACAATGTCTGATAAAGGGCTTTTTACATCATGTGACACCGGTGTCACACAATGCAATGAAGGGATAAGTCGAAGTTTCCATTCTATGATTGCAATATTCTATGTGATGATGAGTCATGGTGTTATCAAGAAACGCGGATATATTTTTTTTTTTTTTTTTAAACGGAGGATAATAATCGGGATATTTGACAACGGGGCGCCGCGAGTTGGTCGCGAGCAGTTCCGGTGACAATACTCACAACTCACTCACACTAACCAAGTTTTGTAGAGTGCTCTAGCGCACCCCCACAATACCACCTAGCTCCCCCCCCCCCCCCCCGCCCCTCTCCGGCGACCCCTCCCGTCCGAATCTCGTGGGTGACCATGGAAAGTCAAATTGTCGATGAAACACCTATGTATCGGTCTCCGAGCGCGGTACATTACATACGTACGGTTAGTCAGTGAGTCAATCCGGCCCGCGGAGGACCAAACACAAAACACAATAATTGAACGGAGGACGGACGGCTCGAGCGAGCGAACGAACGAAGCGCGAAGTACAGCGTAAAAAGGTGTGTGCGCGGAGCTTGGTGCTTGGTGACTTGGTGACTTGGTGTATGGTGCGATACCGATACCGATATTGCTGTTTACTTTTTTTTTCTTTTTTTTTTTCACCTGCGGTGCAAACTGATACCCTGATACGTCTACCGACCGGGCAGTAGCAGGTCGCCCGTGCGTGCGTTTATTGTGCGATGCTTCTCTTGGACGCGCCCGCTGCCCGAGCCCCGCGTGTTCGCGTTTCCCTCGGCGTGCCGCAGTGAAGATTCGTGCGCGTCTCCGTTCGCGTGATACAACTCCCGCGGGTTGGTGACTGGTGCGCGTTTCCGTTGACGTTTTCCGCTGCGCGTGGACATCAAGTGCAACGCGTACTCACGCCTGCGCAGAAAGTCAACAAATCTGAGAATCGTCCTAGGATTTGAATACACTTTGATCATAAAAGGTACTGATATTGTTATGACGTCATAAAATGGCACAGGGGTACGCTCCATCGCTAAAGGTGATTCCAGGCGAAACTTTTCCGGATTTTTTTTTTTTTCAGCTTCCACCAAGCAGTAACCCTGCTTGGAGGGAGTTCATTTTATATTTAATTAACATAGAAAAAAAAGTAGACATATCTGCATGGGCAAACCCCGTCAGGGGTTTACTGCCCTAAACTAAACTAAACTAGACTAAAGTACACTAAAGTTAAAGAAAAAAAGAAAAAAAGCTTAATACGTTTCAATCCGATCGATAGTGCCACTAGTCACTTTCGAGAAAATTCGTGTTTTTAGCATTTTAAAGTAAAAACAAAGGAAATCCGCAGAATCTAAGAACGCCTGCACCTGCGGAATTTCAGTATTACTTTTTTAAGCAAAAAATGAGCAAAACTAGTTGATAATTAAAGCCGTAATTTATGAAATTCATTTCTCCATTAACTTAGTGAGTGCGAGTTATACTACGTCTATCTGCCTCACTCGCACTCATTGGGGCTTATGGGAATTTTCGTGTTTCATAAATTCCGGCTTCATTTTTGAGCGTTTCGACTCGAAAATTTCAGAATATTTCCCTGAAGTATGCTCGTAGGTGCCGACGTTCCTCAAATTTGTACTTTCCGCGTAAATTCGTTAATTTTAGGCAAAAGCTGTTGACTTCATGAGCAGCGCGACGTGGTGTCCACGGTTGAAACTGATCGGCCCTGGAATCACCTTAACCCCATCTTAGTACCCCTGAACGGGGGTTCGGAGCTAAAAGTCACCGTTAAAATTGAATTTTGGGTCTCTCACGGCCAATAAAAACTGTAAAATATACTTCAAAACTAGACAACAGAATTACACAAATAGCCCGAAAATTTAACAATATTAGAAAAGAATAAAATAGGGGCAAAGCTAAAACAATTAAATAAAATAAATAAACCGTGGGACGTTTCGAGGCACAAACGGCACTCTTCATCAGCCACTCAAACTTCAAAACTAGTCGGTTATTGTTCAAAAACTGATCGCAGGTCATCTCGCGAGATCGGAAATTGAGTTCAAAGATTACAGCTTGATCTATTGGTATTGGAGCTTTAAACCGGGACAGCTCCCAAAAGAGAGCTCCCTGCAGAGCTCAAGTTCCAAAAATTCAAACTGTATACGTTTTGAAAGTAACTTCTGATTGTTCAAGAACATCTAACCTGAGTTTTACAACGATAAAAGATTACACGGTCCAGTTCAGTGCATGACTGTAATTCACGAAAATACTGGAGACTGTAATCTTTTCTCAGCCGGTGGAGTCGTCGATCGCTTTAAAAAACTTGCGGATATTTTAGTAAATTAACGGCGTTCCCATCGATTGAGAAAAGATTACAGATCAGAGTATTTTTGTGCAGTACTGAGTACAGTCATACACTGAACTAACTAACGTAATCTTTTCTCAACCGATGGAATCTCTCTGTCCTTTTCTAACTCATGTAGTCAAATGGACAGGGAGAGGGAGAGAGGGAGAGAGGGAGAGAGAGAGAGAGAGAGAGAGAGGGAGAGAGAGAGAGAGAGAGAACGAGAGAGACTAATGCCTAGCTACGACTGTACCCGACGCACGTGACCCAAACTTTTCTCGGTATTGAGATAACAAAGGAAAAGAAATAGATGCAATCGTTGTTTTCACGTGTAACTCGGATTGCGTCGATTTATTCAAAGGCACAACTTATACAACTACTTTTGTACATAATCTTTTTCTCCCTATTAAAACACATGAGAGCTAAAAATGATTTTCCTCCGAGCTGACACGTGACCCTTCATCAGGCACGGATAGAGGAAGTTGACAGAGCTTTCACCAAAGTCTGAAAGAGCGTGGTACCTTGGTACCCTTAATAGGCGCCACCTGAACATTAGAAAACATGTTTAATTGTTTGACTTTTATTTTGTTCTCTGTCTGTAAAACGCAAAAAAATAACGGGAGGATTCGTTTTTTCACTCAATTTTTCTCTTCCATGTGTTGAGTTAAAGGTAATAATAAAATCATGAAGTAAAGGTTTAGTATGAGCTACAAAAGCGTATTTCTATGGGATTGACAAAAGAGCTACAACAATTTCCTTCCCATAGGGTTTTTAGTGTAATCTTTGTACATGAACGCAATGACCCAAACTAAACGCAACTATCTGCGAATTTTTTTTACAGTTATGACGATGCAAAGTAGACTTTTTTAACTGGGTCTGTATTAGGAAGAGAAAAAAGTTTTTATTACAAGGTCTTCCGTTATAATGCACGTTTAAATAAACGTGACAAGTTTTATTGAGTCAATCCAGATTATGGGGAAAACCGGCTTACACGCGCGAAATTCAAGTTTTGTCTTTTTTGTTCTCTCCTTACAATGGACTGGATTAGCTGTGACGTCACAGATAATGATAGGCAATGAATTAAGAACAATTATTATTGGATGGCGAACAAAAGAATAATTTTTACCATGAATTGAACGAATTTCGTCGCAAAAGATAATAATAGGTGCCTGCATATATGAAAAAGAGGGGCGCATAGTAAAAAGATAAAAAAAAAAACTCCGGTTATTCAAAACCATGGGAATAATACAGATTAGTGTATGATCAAGTCGAAGAGATAAACGAGAATTTTCGACAGATTTAAGTGGACTTAATTTTTTGAGTGCAGACCAACAATATGAATCCCTAAAAATGTTAGGGTTTATGAAGCGGGGAACACTAGCGAATCAAAAAATTGTCTTTCTCTCTCTTTTCCTTTAGGAACGCATGTGTTAGAAAAGGAGAGGAGAGGGGGGGCGAATATCACATGACTGTCCTGTTCTTTTCTATAACACACGCATTCTAACGGGAAAAGCATAAAAAGATAAGTTCCTTGATTCGCCAAAGGAGGGAGTGAAGGGTTTAAAAATTAGACAAAATTCGTTAAAAGCTGTTGAGGTCATTTGAAACCAACAACGCAGTCATTTAAGTCACATAAAAGTCAAATCACAAGTGAAAAGTAACATTAAGACAACGAGCAAAAGTAAACTCGAACGGCTTTTGCACCGAGGAAAAGAACTGACGTTTTAAAATTTCCGAATGACCATTGCACGACGTTAAGTCACAGGATAACTGTCAACTCAGAAGAAAACTTTATGAATTCCTCTCGGATGTCCATATTTTATTCATTACGTCACTGTCACACATTTGGTCATTCATCAACTAACAATAAATAATTCAAGAGTTTTGACCCGAGCTTCCCCCCCCCCCCCCCCCCACAAATAATCCCGGTTCCTCATAGCGTTTCAGCAACTTCAGTGACAAAAAACGCAAATGTCTCTTCTTTACAATTCTGTAGACAGATATGTTAGATTGCAGAGAATCCCCGAATTTGTCAACAAAAATCATCGGGGACTTCCGGCAAATTCCGGCAACCTTGTCTGTAACTCTTCGCTCGAACAAACGCACTCACACGGCACGTTGAATAATTCACAATTTCTTCCTTCAAATGACAGAGATATAGTAATGAGATCCTATCAAAAGGGTGTATTAGGGGACTAAGGGTGGATAGAGAAAAGGGCGAGGGAGGGGGAGAGTTCGGACTACACTCACTTTTCCTTTCATGTGTTTTTCTGCTCAACATCATGCCCTACTTAAAAATTGTTGAAAAAATGGCTTGAACTTTTCAAGTACAGATTGCAGTTAAAAGCTTTCGGTACAAAACGTACTCAAGAACTTGTAGACTTATTTTTTATCCGTAAATTTGAAGGAACGTACGGCGGACTGCACTATTTTGCTCGTGATGGTCAAAATTACACTGTTAGCGCAGTGGCGCGCGTAGTGTAAGTACGATTTGGCAACGTTGCAGTTCGTCCATTTAAGCCCTTGAAAAAAATCGAACTATAAAAAACCGCTGTAATCGAAGTTCACACCAACTAGACCATCGAACTTTTTTTTTGGTGCCTCACTGAGTGAATGTCAGCAAGGTCACCAGGATAATTATCTTTGAATTTTGCCAAACGGATTTATTGGATTCTGTAAAATGAATCTATTGAATTCTGTAAAACGGATTTAATGAATTCTGCAAAATGGTTTCGTTGAATTTTTGAATTTTCTGATGCTCTCAATGTGATTTTCAAGTCATTTTACGTGAGAACCAACCTTCCATAACGCTGTAGCAAAAGTTTGCAACGGACCCATCAATATTCAGAACCGCTGTATTTTAGACTGTCCCAAGAATGGTTGGATTCAACTTGATAACTGTAGGTTTGAATGAAAACATCAGCTTCTCACGGCTCCGAACAAATCAGGTTGCCCTATATCTAGGGTTTGAAGCTGATGTTTTCTTATGAAAGCCACAGAACTGTCAAATCCAATCTTTTTTGGGACAAGCTATAGAATTTCGCACAACTGCACCATTAAACTTTTTTTTCGGTATGGCTATTAAGGAGTTATTTTCAGGGAGGTCACCAGGATACTTATTAGTTTGAATCGCCATCTTTGAATTTTGTTTGACAAATTTATTGAGTTTGAAAGGGGATTTTGGAACTTTCTGGTGCTCTCAACGTTATATTTTCAAGTGCTTTTACATAGGAATCAACCTTCCATAACGCTGTAGAAACAGTTCACAACAGACCCATTCGACACATGATACAAACAAGAAAAAGTCGACGAGGAACGGAATTCGTGAATAATGATAGAGCGCATCGAAGCTCAAAGTTGAAAGAAGGAAAATCGCCGGACAAACTGCAAACGAGCTATGAGTGCAGTCATTAAATTTCAATGGCTCACGAAGCGAGGAAAATTTAAAGAAATGACACAGGCAACAATAATGACTCAATAACTTCCTATAACTGCCGACAAAACATCGTGTTACGCAATGGTTGATCACGGCTCTGAAAATTCTGGTCAACCCACCAGTGGCGTCGCGTGCAGTTTGGCAACAATGTTTTCTTTCCATCTAAACTCATGTAAAAGATCGAATCCAGGGGGTGCACAGTGCACAAGGAAAATTCGATATATTTAATGAGTTTAAATGGAGGAGTTGCATTGTTGCCAGATGGCACGCGACGCCACTGCAACCCACAGAAATTAAATTGAAAGAATCGTAATTACACGTTTACCGCGGCTCATCCGATTTACTCACGGTCGGCCAGTGGTGTCGCGTGCAACCTGGCAAAGCTGTATTTTGTCCATTAAAACCCATGTAGAATATCGATTCGAGGGAGTGTGCTCCGCACATCTAATAGTTCGACCTTTTTCATGCGTTTAAATGGACGAAGCCCAGCGTTTTTAGAATGCAGATTCGAGGGATTGCACTCTGCACTTCTAAAAGTTCGACCTTTTTCATGCGTTTAAATGGACGAGGTGCAGCGTTGCCACTGCATGCAGTTGGCAGCGAGCGTCAGCTGAAGATTTCTTCCACCCAAAGGCGGTCCAGGGGGAATTTCGTGGCTCAACCCCCCCCCCCCCCCCCAGGAAAAGAGCCAATAAAACGGAAAAACCAAAAGTCATAACACCTAAAACCCTCCCCTCTTTTAAATGGAGAAGGGCTCAAGAAAACCGAGAAGGGAAAAAAACGGGACACTTAAAATTATGCAAGTCCCCCCCCCCTACTTGTCCTGTTTCTCACCAGATGAGGAAATAGGAAACATCAGCGAAGGAAACACGTGTCAATGAGTCCTTTTTCAACCCATGGATTCAAACAGGGTTGTGCAATGCCTAATGGGTCTTTCGCAAACTTTAAACGAAGCATTTAAAAAACCCTCCCCCCCCCCCCACGGAACCACCCTTCTTCACTGGTTACGTTAGATTTTTGACTTGCCCGAGAAACTGAGAACAAAAAAGCATTGAGCTTACCAAAACTTCAAACTTTGCAGAAGAAACGCCTTTGCTTACCTGAAAACAAAAAGAAGAAATTAAAAATTAATGAGAGCTGAGGAATAAAAATCTGAAAGAGAAGTATGACCTGAAAAGGCTAACGCGATGCTGCAATCAGTGGGCCGAATTAAAAGAGTTTATAGGATACTTTAATTTAGCTAAATTTTAATTTTTCTTTTAATTCTATTTCAAACTTTTGATACAAGCGATTGAATAGATAATTCTTGCAGGGAATGGCTGGTGGCACTACCATAAGTTGATATTAGAACCATCGTTTTAGAAAAAACTTTCTGGTACTTTGACCAGTTTTTGATAGAAACACTAGAATTTTCTGATAAAAGAACTAGAATCTTCTCTTGGTCGACGTGATCGATGAGCCTCTGGTAATATTATTAAAAGTCAGGCCTTTTCTTTTCACTGTGTACAACCACTTTCCTTACAAACTCTTCGCCTTCAAAAGTATCAAGAACTGTATACCTTACGCACCTCTTATTGTATCAGATAGATAAAAATGCATTTAACCACTCCATTTTTTTTTTTAAATTACCTTCACTTCTAGTTCAAATGTTCCCCACGTAGAGACGTATGCAGTTTTTCGCACAACGGTCTGATGTAGCGAGAGACGAATTCTTCCATGGTTAAATTCTACTTGCTCAGCATCTGACTCGAATTTTCACGAAAGAACAAACTAAAATAATTTAGAATATGTTAGAATACTTTTTATAGTAAAGTCTACGAAGTCGGAAGAACCATAGGAAAACGTCGTCGTCAAGGCATTCGATTTCAACGCTGAATTAATAAAGTCAACGGGTGCGAACGCGCTCGAGTGAAAATTAATTTTCTTTCGTCGTCATCCTGGAATGTTTGATTTCTGGATGTTTACTATACAATGTACCTACTTACAGTGGATTCATGATCTCACGGAAGGCGTAAAGTCGGGAACAAAAAGCATGTCAGACATCTCCTTGAAGTAGGCCAACCGCAATACACATCTCTATGAATTTAAGCATTGCAGGTGGCCTACCTCAAGGAGTCATCTGACATTCTTTGTCTATCCCTGACAGCGTATACAGGGTGTAATAAAACTACATACATTCATTTTCAGGACGTATTTTAGAAGTAAAAATACGAATTGTTTTCCCTATAAACATGGGTCCGAAACTGTAGTCTTTTCGAGTTACAGTGTTGCAAAGTTTCCGAAAAACAAATCGAAAAATTTTCATAACTACCTCGTAAATTTTTCTTCATGCTCGTAAATAGGTACTCTGATGTAATTTTAGGTGCTTGCCGATTTTGGCCGTGAAAATGCTGTATGCAAAAATTTGAGGGGGATTCTGGGGGTTTTTCTTGATTTTTCTCTCTTTTTTTGGCCGAATTATGTGAAAACATGCTTTCGGATGCATTAAACCCAAGAACAATTAGCCTTACTCAAAAGTTCGTAAAAAAAAATATGCATTTTTGGTTCTTGCAAGTTTTTCCAATTCGCAAACCATTTCTGACAAAACCGTCCCTGAAGTTGCAGAGGTCGGCCAATAATCGCATTTTCTTTGATTTTGTCAGTTCTTGGCCGACTTCTCCAACTTCAGGGACGATTTTCTCGGAAATGGTTTGAGAATTGGAAAAACTTGTAAGGACCAAAAATGCATACTTTTTTACGAACTTTTGAATGATGCTAATCGTTTTCGGGTTTAATGAATCCGAAAGCATGTTCCACATAATTCGGCCAAAAAGAGAGAGAAAAATCCAGAAAAACCCCCAAAATCCCCCTCCAATTTTTGCATACGGCATTTTCACGGCCAAAATCGGCAAGCACCTAAAATTACATCAGAGCACCCATTTACGAGCATTAAGAAAAATTCACGAGGGAGTTATGACAATTTTTCAATTTGTTTTTCGGAAACTTTGCAACACTGTAACTCGAAAATACTACAATTTCGGACCCATGTTTATAGGGGAAAAAAAGTCTTATTTTGACCCCAAAAATACGTGGTAAAAATATTTACTATGAATTTTGGAACACCCTGTATACACCGTACGGCGTACAAGTATTGAATTGAATTCCGTCTCAATTTGATACTCCCTCAGGCTCAAAACGTAAAAATACTACCTAAATGAAAACGAACTTCTTAAAAGTGCTCATGTCGAGCTCTCGTTACGGTTAATTAAAAATTATACTTTTGAATTCCTCTTAAACCCGCATCTTTGCCTCTCAAGATTTTCGCGGTTTTACTCGTATTTGTTTGCTATTCCTCGAACATTGCGACTTGACAGTTACAGCTGTTTACGTGTGTCTATGGTTTACTCTCATCTAAATTCAAAGAGAGAGAAAGAGAAGGAGAAATATAGAGTTAGAAGAAAGCATCCCCCCCGGCCCCCCTCTTCTCTCGCACACTCTTCGAATCGCTCTCTGTGTTGCTGGGTTGCCAGATCGCCCGGAAAGAAACAATAATGGATCTGCGGGCCGATCATTTACTTCATCGTTAAACCGATCGTTAAGGCTGTCTATGAGTGATGCTATTGGTCGAATATTGTAAAACTTAGCCGTTGCTATGGTAACCATCGTTATAGTGTCCGTTTTTTAAAGGTTACTCATGAATAGCCTTTATAAAACGAGACTCTTAACGATGGTTACCATAGCAACAGCCAAGTTTCACAATTTTCGACCAATAACATCAATGGTAGATAGTTTTAACGATCGGTTTATCGATAAAGTAAATGATCGGCCCGCTGTTGCGTCACAGCCGTAGCCAGCATATGGTATTTCTCTCTTCGCCAATTTGATTGCAAAAGATAGAAAAGGATAGAACCAGGGGCTGAAGTCACGTGACAGCCCCTATATCCATACTTTTCTAACACATACGTTCAAATGGGCTAAGAGAGAGGAAGACAATATTCTGGCTACGGCTACATGATGCGTACTTTTGATACAATAATATGAAACATTGATTCTAAAGAGAAATTCGGCGGACATATAGCGATGCGCACGCATTAACAACTTTCAAAATCCACTCATTAAGTATCTCGGGAAATTATTTCCGTTTCAAACAAGTCGCAACTAAACACTATCATCACGGACATACAACAACATAGACGGAACCACCACATTTATGTAAACATCAACATAACTTACAAACATTTGAATGTTTGTTTAGATGCATACAACTCTCAGACAGCAAATGCAGCCAATATTTCGTGAATTTTGAAGGAAATTCCATCATTTTGTAGTTACGGTGTTGTTTACATGCAACACGATGGCTCCGTCTATGTAGTAATATGCCAGTGCAAATAGTGTCTAGTGTAGCGCGGGCTGTTTGAAATAGAAGTGAATCCCTGAGTTAATGAGTCGTTTTTCAACGTTTTTCATAAGAGCATCGTTATTTTGGCCGACTTTAACTTAAGAATCAATGTTCGGTATTGCTGTAGCTAAAGTACGCAACAGGCCCATTCATTTCCAATTCATTTCAATAAATAGAAACGTGCGGTGAAGTTTGTGGAATATGGCAACCTCCGTCGGTTGTCTCGAGAAAAGATTTGAATTTCGTAAATGCGTGTTGACTGTTTGGAAATGAGTGTTTTTTTCCGCGGATTCGGCAAAAAGTAAATCTCTCAATTTCGACTCGAAGGAGGAAAATTGTGGAAAAGCAAAAGTAATTGAATAATTTGCATCTTATGCTTGCGTCTGCTCTCGCAAGTTTCCGAGATTTCGTGTTCACTAACAAACCCCCTTGCATTTCTAACGAATTCGTTCATTCAATTTCTTGGCTAAAAAGTACGTCTCAGCCGTGTAACGCTCTTTAATCATTTCGTGATAGGGCTCTTGCAACTCTTGCTCAACGCGATTGAATCGTTCATTCTTGATGCGTAAAAACCAGCGGAATTGAAGGTGAGCACATTAAAAAGTTACGAAACTCACTTAGAGACTCACTAAATGACTTTAAAGTTCAAGGGGTAGGTACTGGAGGAGCTACGTAGGGTCACTGGTAACATAGGAGATTCCTATTTAACTTGAAGCTTTCATTTGCCTGTTTCTGTAGAGAGAGGGAGGGAGGGAGGGAGGGAGGGAGGGAGGGAGGGAAGGAGGGAGGGAGGGAGAGAGAGAGAGAGAGAGCGAGAGAGAGAGAATGTAAGAGAGCGAGATAGAGAAGGAGAGAGAGAGAGAATGTAAGAGAGAGAGAGAGAGAGAGAGAGAGAGAGAGAGAGAGAGAGAGAGAAAGAGACAGAGAGAGACTTAGATAGTCGGTTCTTAAATTTTGAATTTTTTTTTATAGGGTCATCGAAAAATTTTCCGTATTTTACTCAAAATCGGATTTTTTTTTGGAATCGCGTGAATTACAAGGAAAGATGCGAACGCTAGAGGCAAACACAAATCAAAAGAAAGGAAAAAAGTAGACAGGCTACTTTGAATTCTCGCAGGAAGTACAAAACTCTGTTTTCCCTGAATGGGGCAGTTGCAAGGGTCTGAAATGTTGTGTTTTTTATAAAGAAAATGAAAAGAACTTGATGAGCTGAGGACAAAGATGCCTTTGGTTTCAAATCAAGTCCCACTGTTACAAAGATGAGACTTGGCCCAAAATACATTGTTTTAAATGGGTATTCCGTGTAGTAACGTCACTATACTCTGTTCAGGATACGATGAAACTTGGTGAGTCAAGTAGAAACGCACTACTTTGCAACGCGGCCCTTTGAGTTGTACAGCCATTGTGCTCACTGGGACTCTTTTCGACTGGACCCTTCTTCGGGAAGAGGCATTCTGAGGCAATACCGAGAATCGGCTGACTATGAATGTTATCTGTGCAAAAGTCAAATTAGAAACGGTCACAGATACGACGAAATGGATGAAATTTACGCCCAAAGGGCCATAACTCGTCAAAATTAGTCGAAGTTGACTCCTCATTATCCTCTGACACTTATTTTTTTAAAGAATTCGATTGAGGTACGCTCATAAACGGAATTCTCAAAAAATAAATCTCTGAAGATGTTGAGGTGTCAAATTCGTTTAATTTTGACAAGTTATGGCCCTTTGGGCATAAATTTCATCCATTTTGTCGTATCTGTGACCGTTTCTGATTTGACTTTTGCACAGATAACATTCATAGCCAACCGATTCACAGAATTGCCTCTTCTTGAAGAAGAGTCCAGTCGAAAAGAGCCCGAGTGAGTACAATGGCTATACAACTCAAAGGGCCGCGTTGCAAAGTAGGGCGTTTCTACCTGACTCACCAAGTTTCATCGTATCCTGAACAGAGTGTACGCACACGATTTTTTTTACAACTTTACACGAGTGTATCTCCAAAACCGGGACACTTAGGAAAAAACCTGTTCTCTGCTCATCTTCAAGTACCATCATTTCCTTTATAAAAAAACACAGCATTTCAGACCCTTGCAACTGCCCCGTTTCAGTTGTTTTGAGCTACTTCCTCTCTTTACCGTGAATTCCCAAGCTGCTTTTCTCGGTTTTCAAAACCCAAGGTCCAAGCCGCGCCCGGGCTGCGGTCAGCGAAAGCGACGCATGAGCTAATTTGTCTTTCTCTCTCTCTCTCTCTTTCAATTTGAACACGTGTGAAAAGGATAGCAAAGGTGGCCATCACGTGACTTTAGCCCCTATCTCCGTCCCTTTCCAACACACGCGTTCAAATGGAAAGAGAGCGAAGAGAGAGAGAGAGAGAGAGAGAGAGAGAGAGAGAGAGAGAGAGAGAGAGAGAGAGAGAGAGAGAGAGAGAGAGAGAGAGAGAGAGAGAGAGAGAGAAAGAGAGAGAGAGAGAGAGAGAGAGAGAGAGAGAGAGAGAGAGACAAATTCCTGTATCCGCCCATGGATCGACAACGACGCGGGACTGGGCTCAAAGCGTTTAACCAACTTTTCTCAAAACTTTATACGGTTCACGCAAAATGACCCGCAAGAACCTCGGGCAATAAACGAGCTCGAGTTTTTGTGAGTCGATACAGCAAGTATACATATATTAAAGAAAAATTCGGTTTTTTCGAAGGTCACAACCGATCCGTGGCGAAAGCTTCAAGCACATAAAGCACAGAAGCAATTCCGCGCCATTTCACCGAAACTCGAGCGTTTCCGGTCAAATCAATTTTCTGCCTTGCCCGAAGCGGGTGCTGCTCACGACGCGACGCGACGCGACGCGACGTATTAGTTATTTGCGCAAAGTATGAAGAACATACGGGTACTAACAAACTAACATAGGTATGTACGTCGCGTCATGTCGTGTGAAGCGGATCTTGTACACTACAAACAGCGAGTTTGCAAACGCGCGCGCAAACTTTTGCCTTTTCGCCGAACAACGGGAGGCATCATGCGCCGAGTGTAAATTACCAAACAGCGGAACGGCCGGCGACACTGTGGTCTGAGATTGAAGAAAAAAGTGGCCAAAAATCATTAAGAAATATTCATAAAAAAAAAAATCATCGTTGTTTCTTTTAAAAAGCCAAGTTTAAACTTTTTCAAACGAAATTTCTAGGTTTCAATGGGGCTCTTCCAAACTTTTGCTACAGGGGGTTGTAGTTGATTCTTGCATGAAAACCTGTTAAAATGTCGATGAGTACACTAAAAAATCACCTGGTTCACTCTCAGAATCGGGCTTAATGCGGTGGAGAGACGCAAGTATCAGGGAGACTCCTATCTAATTTGAGACATTTCTCTGCGTGTTTCCGTGAAGAAAGTGACAAATAAGACAGGAATTTCCCATGATACCTACCTGTGAAAAGCTCCGCCATTACGATCTTGTCGTTATAGCAGTTTTGTGAGTTTATTCCTGAATTTTAGACTTTCTTACTGTGCTTTTCGTGATTTTTGCTGGTTTTTACATTAGATTGGACTTTTTATTTGCTCACAGCAAAAGTTTGCAAGCGCCACATTACTGGTTAAAAGTGTTTTCTGTAATTAAGTTGGTCTCGCAAGTTCATAAATGATAAATTAATTACTTTGCGATTTTTGCCTTTTTTTACGATCTCAGACCAAAGTGCGAAGGTACCACGCGTCGGCACCGAGGAGCGATACAGAAATTTTAACTAGAAAGGCCCGAAAATAAACCTTGGGACGTGAATTTATTACATTCACTTCGCAATTTTTCACGGGCCGGCTTTTATTTCGCGCGTTAAAAAACACACTGCAAACTTGCGGGAACACGTTTTGGCATTTTCTAGGCATAAGAGAAGAGGGAAGAAAATAAGTCCGTGATGATATGAAAGGAGGAAAAAGAGAGAAGTAAAGAAAACAAACGAAAAACGAAAAACAATAACGGAAACAATTTTTGCTGTTGCACACAGTGAGGACGATAGAATAGACTGTTTTAGTACATGTTTTAGAAAATCGTATCGATTGCTGCGTCTGAGGATCTCTAGTTCCAAACAAACTCTATTTCAATGTTTTTCCCAGGGATACGAGCATTTTTGAACGGAAATTTATAGGCTACTAAATCAAACAATTAATGCAACCTTTTTGCGATTATAAATTCTACATCCTCAAAAATGCTTGATTATGCCTACAATTAAAACTTCCAAAAGCAACTGGATATTGCAGATTAAACGATACGTTTGGAGGTTAGAATCCCCGGCAAAAAATGAATCACCCGGTTTCGTCCTAAAAACGTCCTAAAAACTGCCTAATATTATCCGAATGTCGTTTCGGTTTCGAAGCGAACGTCCTATATTTATAGGGTCGGCCTGCAGTGCAGTTTGAGTAAGGCGGATGTCCGTTTCTCGTGTATTTTTCGGAAACAATGCAGACCATAGCCCATATACATGCGTTAGACTTAAGGGTTTTCCCAGGACGTATTTCGGCTCGGGGGAAAGAATCTTAAACACAATAGGGACTTTTTCGGACAGTTTCATTTTTTGCCGGGTCACCTAAATGTTATTGTTGTTGTGTGGAATGGGCGGGAATCTGGCGAGAATCTGGGTGATTCCAACCTTCAAAGGCATCAATTAATCGGTAATATCTTGTTCATTTCAGCGGTTTAGTCGTGGAATCAAGCTTAATTAAGCAATTTCGAGGACGTATAGAATTCATAATTGCAAAAATGTCGCAATAATTGTTTGCTTTAATGACCTAAATTTCCGTTCAAAAATGCGTTCATGGGGAAAATTGAAAAAAAAGCATTTGATCAAAGCTCATATTTAGATCCAGATGTCCTCGGACAGCAATCGATACGATATATAGCTCAACTAAAATAATCTATTATGGACCGCTTCTTTTTCTTGCGTCTGCAGAAGGGAACCAATTGCGATGGATTTCCTATGTAGTTGGTTCCCTTATATACTGACAAGGAAAAGTTAATTCCCTTGTGTAGAAAGCCGTCCAATTAAACTAAAAAAAGGAGAAAAACTAAAAGCTTCATTAAAAGTAGAGAAAAGCTGCGCCAGCTGCGGCAGTCCGAGCTAACTACTTGTATTTGTAATGAGCTTTCAATTTAACTTGATTTATGAAGAATCATTCACTATTCAACCGTTTAAAAGCCATGAGAAGTAGGATGCAGCTTTACATGGGACTGCAGTTTGAGGGTGGCGGAGGGAGGGGGCAACTTTTGTGTCCCTATGATGAATGCACATCATTTGTTTACTTTGTTGGTAAAACTTCTTTTCAAATTCAATCCATTAGGCAGTCGACAAACTTTTCAACGTGAAATCCTAACGCAAGAAATCTAGGTCAAATAAATCACTTCTGGTACATAGAACACGCGAATGAAACATCAACATAATAAAGAGGATCTCATACTGAAATAGGGCTGTTGAGTCGAATTTTTTTAATTCAAATTATGAAAGAAGGCGAAAAATTAAGGACCCCATATTTTTTCTTTTTTTCATTTGGACGCGGGAACACCGAAAAAAATGGGTTCAAAGTGCCGAAAAATTGATAAGATTTAAAACGGCCCGTGGCGGGAAACATCGGCTAGCGAGTCACAGCTACGTCATTTCTTCGGTTTGCTCAGCGGAGGTACCCATCCCTATTCTGTCGGCCGGACGGCAGCGTAGCAGGCCTATTGAATCCTACGGCAGCCGCCGGTGGCTCCGATCAAGCCGCCTTCTCACTCCATTTTCTCGAAAACCGTAAGTCTCAGAAACAAACCAATCTAATTAATCGAAAGAGCACAAAATTATCATTTGACATGGATTGGTGGTTTTTTTCTCAAACTTACCTAGGAGACGGATGGACCAAAAATCAGATAACAATTTAAGGTTAGAGAACGAAACTTCCGACAGTCCTATCTGTAAATCACTGTCTATACCCAATTGACAAAGCAACGCTCAAAAAATCGAATGAAACATATCTATCTGAAATTTTACGCTCTTTAAGTTTGTTCTTTAGTGTTTTTCTCTCAAAATGGACGGTAAACAAGGGAAATTGAAAAGTTCTGCGAAAATTTCGGATTTTCAGCGATGTTCCGGAAATCGAAATATTTGAGATCGGCTCGTTATCTGACTCATGGAAGAGCCAAAAATAATATAAGTGTAACCAATCGAATGGAAATTTTCTAATCTTTCTCTTTGGTTTCTATCATTTTTCATGAAAGACGCACCGAAACCATGGGAAATGCAAAAAACAGCAGCAACTTGGACGATCTTGATGGTGAGAGTGTCATTTCAACCCAGAACTCGACGCAGTTTTTCACCAATATTTTGGTACCGATGCGTCTTACACGAAAAATTCTGGTCATCAAAGAGGAAGATTAGAAAATTTCCATTCGATTGGTTACACTTATATTATTTTTTGTTCTTCCATGAGTCAGATGACGAGCCAATCTCAAAAATTTCGATTCCCGGAATATCGCTGAAAATCCGACATTTTCGCAGAATTTGTCAATTTTCCTTGTTTACCGTCCATTTTGAGAGAAAAACACAAAAGGACAAATTTAAAGAGCGTAAAATTTCCGATACTTATGTTTCATTCGATTTTTTGAACTTTGCTATGTCAACTGGGGGACAGAGATTTATAGAAGGGGATTATCGGAAGTTTCGTTCTATAATCTTAATTTTCATGTGATTTTCTCTTTACTCGTCTCGTAGGTAAGTCTGAAAAAAAAAACAACCAAACCATCCCAATGGATAAATTCATGTTCTTTCGATCAAACAAATCGGTTCTTTGCTGAGACTTACGGTTTTCGAGAAAATGGCGTGAGAAGACGGCTTGATCGGGGCCACTGGCGGCCTCCCCTCAACTGCCGCATGATCAATGGGTCGCATGCGGTCTCGCTGTGCTGAAAGCAAGACGCTTGAGCCCCTCAACTGAGAACCGGAGCATTGACGTCAAAAGGCACCCACAATGCACCGCGCAGCCAGTTTCCCGCCAAAAAGCCGTTTTTTGAGGATCCAATTTTCAACTTCAATTTTCTCAGGAACGGCGCAACGTAGAAAAAAACTGAAGCCATCTTCGTTCTTCCCGCGTTTAGGTCTATGAGATCACACAGAAAAATCACGAATCCCCGACTCACTCAACAGCCCTATTCAGCGTTTAGCGAAAAATAACACATTTTTTGGTTTTTTTTTCTGCAAACGTGTTTTTCACTCACAACAGTCAGCATTCTCATCCTTAGACTCTGTTCATGTGTCGGAAGGTGCTAAAGAAAACTTATCGAATTTAAGGGCTCGCATAGAGACAATATGGGTCTTAAAATTGCAAAAAAAACTTCAAAAAACCGGGAATACACTTTATATTGCGAAAATTGCAATGGATGAAATGCTAATTTACCAAAAAATGTTGCTGATTTTGGCAATTTTTTGATCAACTAGCAATATGTAATGCTAATTTGGCAACATTTTTTGCAATGTAACCAACAATTTCTGCTAAATTAGCAATTTATAAGATGCAATTTTTCAAACCTAAAATGTAATCCCTTTTTTTTTTTTTTATTTTTTTTTTTTTTTTTTATTACAATTTAGACATAATTTTTTTTAGAGCGCATTGAAAATTGACAAAAAGTGATTTACAAGTCCGACTAGCTTCACTGAAAAAATCGAAGTTTAGGTGCAGCCGTTTAAAATAGCTTCGTAGAGCAAAAGTTCTAGCTCTACCGCAGCGAGTTGCAGTTATACCAAAGCACTACTTCGGTATAGAATAACATCCTTTCTTCTTGATTTTCCTCTACCGACGTAGTGCTTCGGTGCAACAATAACTTGCTCCCGTAGAGCTAGAACTTTTGCTCCGCGAAACTATTTTAAAATGCTACTTCGGCTCCTATTAAACTTTGCTTTTTCAAATTGACCTTGCTTTCTTCAAGACATTTTAGTACTTCAAAAAGCCTCCGTACGAGGGTAAAGGCTGCTGGCTCAATTTTCGCCTTAAAAGTAATCACCGGTCATAAGTAATTAAGTTATCACCTTAACCATTAAGTAATGGGCCAAGCCCGAGTATACTCGTTTTTTTCATTTAGTCTATTTCACACTGAAAAGTCTTCATTCCGGATAACGCAATAATCATCAATGAAAACACTTACAATATAAGTTTTCGTCGAGCGCCTTCAATCTGTCGTATAGGCAGTTCCAACTCCTTCAAGTACGAACAGTTAACTACCTTCCGTATGCATATAAACGGAAGAATGGTGTTTTTTTTTTAAACTAAAACCCGGTCCTTAAAGGTTCAACAATTTAGTTTAAAAGCAGGGCTGCCGTTTTGCGTATAATCAATGCTATTTTTCAATTCACCGATGATTCCACCGGTTGAGAAAAGATTACACAGTTCAATTCAGTGCATGACTAAAATAAACTTAAATACTCGCATCTGTAATATTTTCTCAACCGGTGGTGGAGTCATCGACGACTTTAAAAAAACTTGCGGATATTTTAATGAATCAACGGAGTTTCCACCGATTAAGGAAAGATTACAGATCAGAGTATTTTCGTGCATTACAGTCATACATTGAACTGAACGGTGTAATCTTTTCTCAAACGGTGGAATCATCGATGAATAGAAAAATAGCATTGATTATACGCAAAACGGCAGCCCTGTTTAAAAGATTCAATACGAAAACACCTTTTCTGCTCCGCACAAAATATTTGTAAGTCAGTTGACAAATTCTTCACCTCTCGATGCTCGTTTACCTGTGCCGACCGCGACCTACAGCACAAATGAATAACAGGGTTGAGTAATTTAGGTAACACGAACGATAGCAATCAAACAATTATAAACGTAAGAATACGTAACTTCAATCCATACATGTTATTTCAACTATTTTTTTTTTATCTGATTGTTGGAAGAAATTGCTGACTAATTACTTTTAATTTTCTCGAATTAGCATTTGAGCAGAGTTGAGTGCGCATATGAAAAGACCCGTTGTTGTTGATTCAAAGTTTCTTCGAAAAAGATACATGAACAGTGTCATTGGAACCACAAGTTCAACGTAAATAAATAAGTAAATGAAACTGATTGCCTTACATGGCACGCTTAAAAAAAAACAATTATCGGAGAATGTTGCAAAAGATCGACAGTTTTGTCATTTCAGACATTCGCACCTTGGGTTGAAGCAACGACTTCATTATTAGACTAGTATAAATGCTTTGATTGTTTTTTTTTTTTTTTTAAAGAAACATCCTATGCATGCTTTTTTTAATCTTTTTCTATTTGTACTTATGTCTATTCACTCATTGACCGAATCAAAAATGACTTACTTTGCATGACGAATTTTTTTACGTTTGACGTTTAAGAGTAAGAATCACAGGATTATATTACAGTGAAACAAAAACAAACAAACAAACAAACAAAAAACAAACAAAAAAGTAATGAAGGGTGTTGCAAAAATGTCGTTCCAGATTTTTTGCCCATTGGGTTGAAATGACATCATTATATTAGACTTTTTTTCCACCTCATAATGCTCTATTTTTTTGAAAAAAGAAACACAAAAACATCCTATGAAAATCAAGCTTTTTTTACTATTCTTCCATTGATACTTATCTGTTCATCAATCTTTGACCGAATTAAAATCTGCTTACTTTGCATGACGGAATGTTTTACGTTTATAAGTAAGAATGGGAGGATTCTTGTAGCGTTGCCAGATGTACGTCTTTGGACCGTATATATTTCACTTAAGACAATGTAAAATATACAGTTTTTAACCTCACATCTGACAACACTGGATTCTTATCTCCTTCTTCAGCGTAAACACATCGCTTAACGTTGCCAGATTGGAATAAAAATATGATTCTGCATCAAGAGATTAATCCTTTCAGTACATCAATATGAAAATTCATTCATTCAAAAACACCTAGACAAGTGAATAAAAGAGAGAAATTGTCTTGTATTATTTCATGTGCACATCAACTTATTTCTTTTTCAAAATGCATGTTGAAAATCGTTTACTATGCGGACACAGAGGCCAAAAAGGGTTAAATATTGCTGATACCAAGAGAACAGAGCCCCCATTTTATTTTTTAGGCCCCGAAACTAAGCTTGACTGCGAACCCCTCTGAGATAGAACCGAACCCCTGGGCCCCGGACTCCGGTCTGAAGTATCAGATCCCCTCCCAAAGTGGGGGCCCTGCCTGAGAACTCTCATTGTATCGGAGATATTTCCCACTATTAGTACTTACAAGGGGAGGCTCAGAAGTCGCCGCCTCCGATTTTGAAAACGATTGCACGAAAATGTAGCTAAAGTAAAACTATTAGACCCGTGTTTCTCACTTTTTGCCAATGGGCCTTCCTAAAGCGTCAGGAATTTTTTGAAAGTTGCCGAAATTCACGTAAAAAACCCGAGCGGAGAGCGCTCCGAATATTTACGTGAATTTCGGCAACTTTCAAAAAATTCCTGACGCTTTAGGAAGGCCCATTGGCAAAAAGTGAGAAACACGGGTCTGCTAGTTTTACTTTAGCTACATTTTCGTGCAATTGTTTTCAAAATCGGAGGCGGCGACTTCTGAGCCTCCCCTTGTTAGTAGTATTAGTATCTCCTCGACATCATGTGACCTAAATTGTAATTCCTTGATCCTATACAGGGTGTCCGGTAAGTCCCGGAACGGCTGCCCCATTTCTTTATTTACGCAGATAAAAAAACCAAACTTTGGGAATGTTCCTAGATAAATAAAAACTACTTTTTGGGGGGGTCAAAATTTTGGTCGCCCCTCCCGGGGGGGCGGGAGCGCCCCTAACTTTTCTTTTTCAAATGGCAACCCCTATCTTGTGATACCTCATTCGAAAGAGGGTAAAAAACTGAGCATTTTGGCGCAAACCGCATGTCGATATCTCTTTTAGTATTCGAGATATCGAACTTCAAAATCTATGGAAACCCATTTTAAAAAAACCATAACTCCCTTTCAGAAAGTCGCTATTTAAAAAACTAGGGGTCTAAACTACTCAACATAACAAGCTCTTTCCAGGGAAAAACACCTCTGCCCAAAAAAATTAACTTACAGTTATTGTTTTTTTTCCCGCCAAAATTTTTTAAAACATTATGGCGGGAAAAGAAACACAATAACTGTAAGTTAATTTTTTTGGGCAGAGGTGTTTTCCCCTGGAAAGAGCTTGTTATGTAGAGTAGTTTAGACCCCTAGTTTTTTAAATAACGACTTTCTGAATAAGAGTTATGATTTTTTTAAAATGGGTTTCCATAGATTTTGAAGTTCGATATCTCGAATACTAAAAGAGATATCGACATGCGGTTTGCGCCAAAATGCTCAGTTTTTTACCCTCTTTCGAATGAGGTATCACAAGATAGGGGTTGCCATTTGAAAAAGAAAAGTTAGGGGCGCTCCCGCCCCCCCGGGAGGGGCGACCAAAATTTTGACCCCCCCAAAAAGTAGTTTTTATTTATCTAGGAACATTCCCAAAGTTTGGTTTTTTTATCTGCGTAAATAAAGAAATGGGGCAGCCGTTCCGGGACTTACCGGACACCCTGTATGAATTCAATGAAAAGTATTAATGCGATCAAAACATCGAGACGAATACGACTGGATGTGAGGTGAACCAGTATCATTGTAAAAGCACAGCAAACCATTAATGTGGGCGAGCAGCCAGAGGTTGCAAAAAGCGCACCCACGAGGCAAATAATTCTAGAATCGCAAGAACATTTCTGAGGTCGAATTTTTGCGAATAGATTTTTCAACTAAACTCACAATCAGCCAAAGTTCAAAATAATGATTCGCATTTGGAGGTTAGACATGTCGTCAATGACAACAACACTTTTAGGAAAGGATGTTGGCATCGATAACATAAAAGAATGAAAATAAAATGGAATTTTGTTCGACGGTTCGCAGAGACGGCAATTTGTAAATAAAACTAAATATAGCGAAAACTAGCGGCTGATGACTTTTGCCATCAACTGCAATCAGTGATTACCTACTGCTGCACCCGATGCCTCCGGTATCTAAAAGGCCGAAACATACCCAATTTTTTCGTTCAGAAGCCTAAGAAAATGGCATTCTTCCGGTGTGTGAATTTTCTATGATTTTTGGTTTGAAAGTTCGATTTGTTTCAATATTCTTCTCTACATCAATTATTATTTCATCCACGGCGCGTCTAACGATTCAATTAAAATCATCTGAACAGTGTGTTTTACCGAGCTTCCTCCTGACATGTGCTTCAATCGTGTTTGGTCAGATTTCTTAAGGATCTGGGGAACAAGTGCGTTGGAAATGGACTGAATTAATTAGTTTTCGTTGCCTACATAACTCTATCGTGTTCTAAAATTTATTTTATGGTTTGAAATTCAATAATTACCAAGAAACGTGTCTGATATGAGTGAAAAAGTGCATAGATGTTGACGGATCAGGTTTGTTTACTTCTTTCAAGAGGTTAAAATTCGTTGATAAAACAATAATCTTAATTTTATTTGAAACTCCATACATGGCAACACTGCATCATTTTAATGGGGATCTTTTCGATTTAGATATTTTGGCCTTTAGAATCACGGAGGCATCGCTACACCAAATGCGTTTGAGGATCCCTTACAGTGGCGTCTCATGCAATTTAGCAACCATGCAAATTTTCCATTTAAATTTAGGTAAAAATAAATGATTCTTGACAGCCTCCTGGAGCATCAATTGTTTTACATTCTTTTAAACGGGGGAAAACACCGTTGCCAAATTACACGAGACGCCGCTGAAAGCCCTTACAGAAAGTTTTTCAAAACTTGAAACAACACAGTAATACTCGTATGTTTGTGGAGATTTTCTCGCGTCATCCAAGTTTGGTTACTTGCGTATTCATTCTCTCTCACTATCTTAGCACATACTTTCTAAAGAAAACAAGAAAGAAGGAAAGGAATAAAATGATTAGAGGCAAGGTAGGCTGTGGGATTCTACTTTTTTCACTGAATTGTCTCACTTCCACCAGTTGAGGAAAGATTACGCAGTTCAGTTCAGTCCACGACTGTGATGCACGTAAGTACTAACATCTGAAATCTTTTCTCAACCGGTAAAGTCGTCGATGTCTTTAAAATCATGTCACTAAATATACTCGAACGGTGGAATCGGTAAAAAAAAAAAAAAAAAACAAAAACAACAAAAAAACAAAAAACAAACAAACAAAAAACAAAAACAAATAAGAACAATTGGTAAAATCCGAAGATCGAACACAGAGCTGTTTGACTTCCATCGAAAGCACCACAAACAAACTGTGTAATTGATCCTGATGATATTAAAATATGCTAATTGTGCGTGCAACAGCACGAAGATATGAAAACAATCAAGTTGGCAACAGAGCATATCATGACGGGATGTACTGACGAAGTACTCGCTGCCTGAGCCAACCTTGTTTCCAACAACTCGTAAATCAAAACGCACAATCAGCGTAATCATTCAGGTTCGATCAATTATTACCTCAAGAAGATGCTTACTCTCTTCATTCATTCTGATGCTCTCATGTCATGCCCTTGACTCCAATGCAGCTATTCTTTGAATATAATCTGGAAATGTATGGGTGAAAACACGTCATAATTCAAGTATTGACTACTCGCGCCACGCCACGCCAAGCCACGACGGAATGCCTACGTAACTCTTGCGGTTCTGTACGGGGGGGGGGGGGGTTGGGGGGAAGGGGGGTGTTTGCAGAAGGCGGGCTTGGGGGAAGTCTACGATGAGCCTCCTTAACCTGCCTCAAGTTCATCCCACACCTGATGATCATGATCAACTATTTATGAATGCCGCGGTCTTTTCCCCTTACACCTTACACCCCTCTAATCCCTCTATGTTTAGATCAAAAAGAGAGATTGTAACATTACATGCACTATCACAGCGAGGTGATTTTTTAATGTTTTTGGAGCAATTATAAAACTTTTAATTATCCTGGCGACCTTGCTAAAAATAACTCAGCGAGGCACCAAAAACAAAAGTTCGGTGGTCCAGTTGTGCGAACTTCTACACTGCAGCGGCTTTGAGCGATAAATGGGTCAGTTTGCAAACTTTTGCTACAGCGCAGCGTTATTGGATAAGGAAGTTCGATTGTTTTCTTCAAAACAATGACTAAAAAACTTCATTTTTAGACGGGTTTGTTGGAATGACATTTGAATCATTTGAAAAAAATTAAGATATTAAACTTTATGTATTCTTTGAAGCTAAAATGTAACGCAAAGAAGAATAAGAAGAAACCATTTGTTTGTAACAAAATAGGATTTGTATACTCAAACAATTTTTCCTCGAGTTTAAGAAGATACGAAATAAATAAGAGAAAAAGAAAGGTAAATATAAGCGGATTTGATTGAAGACAAGATCGCTATTTTTTAAAAACTGAATTAGTGTAATACAATAAGAAGATTATATTTCTAGCTGTCTCACTTTTCGAAGGATTATTACACGCGAAAACAATGTCCAGTAGAGAGTAGAGTTGACTCTTGTGACTCTCAATAATTATTTTCAATAACTTTGTCAAAAATTCAAAATTTGTCTTGCAGGAAGATCTGTTGCAGAACTATAACTAACTCGCTTGAAAATACGCAGGTAGCCTATAAACATCGCCGGTAACGCAACAGAAGCACATCTAGAATTTGTCTTCCTCATCCTTCTTTGTTCATACATAAATGTTAGTGTTGGAAGAGCATTGAGGTAGGGTCTAAGGTCACGTGATTGTGATAGCCCCTCATTCTATTATTTTCCAACAGTTTCATTCTCATAGACAGAGATAGTAATCTTATGGACAAAAATAGTTAGAGTGCAATTAGACACTTCCCTGATGCAATATGGCTTTCAAAAGAAAGTATCCTGATTGAAATCTTCATTATTTCATTTCTCGGCCAATTTGAGAAATTTAACGGTTTTCAGGTATTTCACAGTCTCACACAATTGCTAGTTGTGACGTTATGCGTCCAAAAATTTCAAACGGCAAATAATAGAAAAAATCACCAAGAACAATTTCGTAGAGAAGACTTTCCTTTGAAAGTCATAGAAGGTACCAATAGCGCCCAATAAACTCATCGTAACCTTCGATAATTTTTTTACGACCCATTTGTGGTTTCATTGCGGAAAAATAACTTGTAAGGTGTGTGACCCAAAGGTGACCCGGCTCTTAAGGTGGCCCATCCCAGCTTATTTCAGTTGATTACACGAATTGACGATAGATGGCGTTAGTGCTGAGTGGCAGGATGCAATCGCTTCCCCCACTCCAAAAATGTAGAGCATCGGGGAATTTAGTCGGCACGGAACAGTGAAACGTCCATTTTCGCAGGTCTTCAGCTAATTTTCACGGAAGTAAACAATCGTTAAAGCTAAGCCCTTAAATTGATTCCACCTTTGACTTTCAATTCATCATAATCATCATAATTTCTGGTGTAACTAGGGTCTAGATTCCGTTTTTGAACGATAAATTAGCATTTGAATATTTATTAATGAAAAAAAGGGGGGTGTCCACCTTTAGGTGCATCAAAAATATGAGGGGTGGCCACCTTAGGTGCATGTTTTGCGCGATGTCAAAACTCTACTTTTTTTCAAACGCAAAAAAAACCTCAACAACAAGCAAATTTTAAAAAAATGAAATTAACATATGATAGCCAACTATCTCAATAGTAAATTGACATATTTAGTTTTTTTTATCTCTCATGACTTATACTTGCATATTGGCCCCAAGCATAGGTATGACCACCTTTAGGTCACTTACCTTACTTAATAGTTTTGCCTCAGAAACGCAATTCAAAGAATTGTGGACGCGTAAAGTAACAGGAAAAAACTCCGAAAACAACAAAAATACCAAATTCCTAATGGACCGGGTGAATAAAATATGAATCTGCCCCTCCCATCCCCTTCCCACGAAAATTATTGGTGCAGACGCATTCTGATGACTCTCGAGTCTGACATCAAGAAGCACTAAGCTACCGAAAACGCATCGGTGAGTGGATGGTCAGCGGAGAGTTTGGACTCGTTGCTATAACTAACCACGCACCGCTGCTGCGCAGTCTGATGATGCGTGACCGACTGCGTGACCCAGGACCCAGATGAACTATGGATGTAGGCATTGTAAGCACCGCTACTTGTTAGGACTTGATACTTAAAGCACATTCGCTTAAAATTCATTGAACCACATTCTAGGTAAAAAAGCTTTGATTTTAAAGTGATTTTTAATATTGCGACGAGATATACTTAAACTCTCTGGGCTCCGAATTTGATTTTTGTCGGTGCAATTTCGCAGCAATTCTTCAATTTAACCTCCAATTTTTTTAAACATAGAAAACGCCAAGAAGAGACTGAAAGATTCGGTAAATAGGGTTATTTAGTAAACCTCAGCCATTAATTTAATACAAGTCACGTCCGTTCAGTGGCGGACCCAGAGAATTTTTCTGGGGGGGGGGGGAGACACGCCCATGAATTTTTAAATTTCAAGCGTTGCAGTACGAATTTTGTGGACATTTTCTGTTGAAAAAAAGCACAATTTGAGGCTTTTGGAGTCCCCTCCCGCCGTGGATCTGTTACACTCTTTTCTTGCGATTTTCAATTTTTTAATACGTTCGGCATTCCTTAAAAAGCTGAGGAATCATTGACTTTTAACCATGAAGGGTATTTAGAACCATTTCACGGCCATAGCCTTGAAAAAATAATCATACAATTTTAGACTTATAGCTGAAAGAAGGTCTTGTTACGTACGGATGTGACTCAGAGGTGTCCTCTTACTTTCACTCCATTTTCCGACTGAAAAATACTGGTACTCAAAGTTTATTGTAATGTTTGGAATTTTAAGAAATATATAGCAAAACACTATATCTCATCTATAATTTAAAATTTTGGAATTTATATTTTTCAATTGAGTATTCAATTTTAAGAGTAAATATTTTTAGCAATATTAATACTTAAAACGACCCTATTCTGATGCCCTCTTATTAAAACAATGGCTGAAAGCCATAAAGGCATTTGCAGATTAAGGCGTAAATCAATCAATGTCAATCCATATCGATTGATCGAGGAGTAATGAGCGCATTTCAGGGCGTTGACGTAAAATTACACAATGGGTAAGAACTTCAAAGTTTTCTCTTTTCCCTTTTCATAACATAGACAAATTAGGGAGTGTAAGGGGGGGGGGGGGAGCTTAAGAGTAGAGCCTAAAAATGGAATCTTCAATCTAATACATATATATGCTTCAATGCTAATTGGTCTAATTCCTAAGCCAAAGAAAACTGGGGCCCGTCATGATTCCTTCCTGAAGAGAAGAACGAATAGCTTTGAAAGTAGGTGCAAGGTGCTAACATTTTGATCTAGTAATTTTTCAATGTTAATATGTGCCGTCTAATTGCTGCGAGGCAATGAAAGCGTGGACCCACCATGCACCCCTCCCATTCCCCCATTTTTTATGCTCACCAAAGAGTGGAGCACACGCACATGTTGCCAGTTCTCTCGGAATTTTCGGAGTTCACAAATACACAGCCGTGGATTCGTTTGACCCGGAGTTGAATCGCAACGAGGTAAGTACGACCGCGCGCTTCCGGTCTAGTGGCCCTAGTTCCGGTTTCGTTGTCCGGTTACGGCTCGGCTGTTCTCAGTAATTCACCGAGCGGAGCGAGGAGCGAGCTCATCTCGGCAGAGCTGCCGTTTCGTGTGTATAATATGCATTTTCTCCAATCCAATTCAATGTAAAATTTTCAAATTTCCCGCCAAATTTTACAACACTGCTTTTGGGTCCACGGTCCACGCTGCCGCACTAATACATCAGGGGCAGAGGAATACCCCCCCCCCCTTCCTCGCTGACCATCATGATCCCTTGGGTCCGCCGCCCGCAGCCAATGCGGTTGTGGCGCGCGGGTACAACCAACTATATACAGGGTGGCCCAAAAGTAACTTTAAAATGGTCATAACTTTTTTAAAAATGAATATTTTTGAAATCGGTTTGCGCCATCCTTCATCATACAGAGGGGCTGATTGATGAGGGGCATTTTCAAATTTGGAGCCCCCCGGAAAGGGCCCTTTCGGGGGGGCAACTCAAAATTTTCAAATGGCACCCCCTATCGAGTGATACCTCGTTTGAAAGAGGATAAAAACTGAAGACTTTCGGCGCAAACCGCGCATCAATATCTCGATTCACGTTCGAGATATCGAAGGTCAAAGTTCGATATCGACTGATTTTCAAAAATTCGCAGCGCCCCTCAAAATGATCCAAATAAAAGAAACTCTGGGTGCAAAATATTCTACTAAACAAGCTCTTTAAGAAAAAAAAATACACCTATCCCGAAAATTTAAGCCAAATATGACGTTTAGGTCCTCAAAAATGTTCTAGATTTTTTGAAAAATATTGAAACGCCGATCGTCACGGGTACGGTCCAAATATCAGAATGTGGACAGAAAACTGCTGCCGGAGTCTCTACAATGGCCTAGGATCCCTCAAAAGCTTAAATTTTTTCACTACAACCCCAAAAAAATTGGCCATTATCGATAGTGAGATGAGGAACTGTTGGATGGTCAATTTTTTTTTTTTTTTTTTTTTACTTTTTAACGGATAGAGATAAAAAGTTGTGGGTTGCGGCATCTTACCCGGGACCGGGAGGGGGGGAGGGTGTAAAAGATCACCACTCCCTCTTTTTCACCCAAAATAAACAATGACACAACACGGGAAAAAAGTATGCAGGAAGGTATTTTCAAAGACTTACCTCACTAAATGAAGTGTTCGAAATGCCCTCCGTTTTGCTGGAGACAATAATACAGACGATTCTCGAACTCCTCTCGAGCTTTTTGCAAAGTTTCCGGAGTAATTAATGAACACTGATGCACGATTCGTTGTCGTAAATCTGTGAGATCAGTTGGTTGAGTTTTATAAATAACCGATTTTAAATGTCCCCATAAAAAAAAGTCTAGTGGGGTTAAATCAGGGGATCGCGGGGGCCATGCTATTGGACCCCCCCTGCCTATCCATCGATTCGGATAGTTCTCATTTAAATAAGTCGTCACGTTACGCGAAAAATGTGCTGCGGGCCGATCCTTGAAATTCACGACTTTTGGGTAGACTGGATAAGAATGGAAAACGGTGATTGGTGGAGACGAGTCACGTGGTTGTCCAGTCTAATAAAAATACGGAATGGATTAGATAATTTATCGGGCAGTCTTGGAGTACCCGATAAATTATCTAATCCATTCCGTATTTTGATTAGACTGGGCAACCACGTGACTCGTCTCCACCAATCACCGTTTTCCATTCTTATCCAGTCCACCCAAAAGTCGTGAATTTCAAGGATCGGCCTGCTGGACAACCATCGTGTTGATATGTTATTTTTTCTTCGTCGTAAACAAGTTCACCTGATAATTGAACCTCAGTCTCCACAATGTTAGTAAGGAACGGATCAATTGTCTCTTGAAGTAGTTCTAGGTATCGTTCACCATTCAGTGTGCCATCGAGGAAAAATGGACCTATTAACTTACTACCAAAAATGCCTGCCCACACATTTAATTTTTCGGGATATTGAGTGTGCGTTTCGAATAACTCGTGCGGGTTCTCAGTTGCCCAAAATCGCACATTTTGGACATTAACAACACCATTCACGAAAAAAGTCGATTCATCGGTGAAACAAATGTGCTTTAAAAAAGCACCATCTTCTGCAATTTTCTGGAGCATTGTTTCACAGAACAAAATACGGTTTTCTAAATCATTAAAAAAAAGTTGTTGCAGACAACTATAGGTTTAAACGGATGAAATTTATGGCTTTTTAAAACACGTCTCACTATTTCCTTAGGAATATTATTTCGCACTTGTTGTTGACGCAAAGAAGTTTTATTATTAATCGCGACAGTGCCTAAGACTGTTAGTTGAGTTACCTCGTCAGTTTTAGGTCTCCCGGAGCGAGGTAAATCGGCAACATTTCCAGTCGCGATAAATTTTTCCACCAAAGCTTTAGTCGCAGGATAAGAAATACTCGCTACTCCCTCAAATTCTACATTGAAACGTCTCATTGTATTCGAAAAATCATTTTCTGCACCGTATAATAATATAATGCGCACTCTCTGATCTTGAGTTAACTTCATTATTAACACTTAAAGTAAGGGGGGAGGGTGAGACAATCGCGAAGAAACTTTAAGGGTCACTGAAACACTACAGCAAGCAGAGTAATTACTCTTTTTTAGCAGATACCTTGCAATTACTGCATAAAAAGTAAGAGATTTACTTTAATGATAAATCGACCGACCGAAAAACCGACAACGATCTAACTGATTACTGTTTACATGATCACAGTGATCCATCCAAACAAAAGTAAATTCAACCGATGATCTGTTTCAGATTATCTAAGTAAAAGGTAAATAATTCGTGAGACGGCTAAGAAAAAGTTGCCAGATTCGATAAATGTTTTATCAACTGTTTTCCCAATAACATTTCGAAAAGCAATGCATTACCCTAGACTAGGCAACAATGGATAAGGAACAGAAGACATCTTATCAACATCTAAAATCGAGGCGAGCTCATCTCAAATCAGGAGATAGTGCAGTAACAACTTTAAGCTGCGCTTTGCAAAGTATCATCAGTGCAGCTCAGCGCAGTTCGGCCACGGCAGTGGAATGAACGCTGGTCGCTGATAACAAAATCAGCATGCGAATATTATGCGTTGACACCCAACCCAACCTATCCATTAATTGCCGTCTTCAACGCATTTTGACGACTTATTTTGTCGGAGTAAAAAATAGGGAGACAAGGGTCTGATTCTAACTTTGAATAATGCCGCAACCCACAACTTTTTATCTCTATCCGTTAAAAAGTAAAAAAAAAAAAAAAAAAAAAAAAAATTGACCATCCAACAGTTCCTGATCTCACTATCGATAATGGCCAATTTTTTTGGGGTTGTAGTGAAAAAATTTAAGCTTTTGAGGGATCCTAGGCCATTGTAGAGACTCCGGCAGCAGTTTTCTGTCCACATTCTGATATTTGGACCGTACCCGTGACGATCGGCGTTTCAATATTTTTCAAAAAATCTAGAACATTTTTGAGGACCTAAACGTCATATTTGGCTTAAATTTTCGGGATAGGTGTATTTTTTTTCTTAAAGAGCTTGTTTAGTAGAATATTTTGCACCCAGAGTTTCTTTTATTTGGGTCATTTTGAGGGGCGCTGCGAATTTTTGAAAATCAGTCGATATCGAACTTTGACCTTCAATATCTCGAACGTGAATCGAGATATCGATGCGCGGTTTGCGCCGAAAGTCTTCAGTTTTTATCCTCTTTCAAACGAGGTATCACTCGATAGGGGGTGCCATTTGAAAATTTTGAGTTGCCCCTCCGAAAGGGCCCTTTCCGGGGGGCTCCAAATTTGAAAATGCCCCTCATCAATCAGCCCCTCTGTATGATGAAGGATGGCGCAAACCGATTTCAAAAATATTCATTTTTAAAAAAGTTATGACCATTTTAAAGTTACTTTTGGGCCACCCTGTATGTATAGACGCGGCGGTAGCGTAAAACGCTGCGACACAAATCATCCGTCAAGCCGACCAATTTAACAGACCCCCCCCCCTCCCCCCAAGTTCAACCGAATATAATTTCGTTTCTCTCGTTTCCCTCGACTCTTTGTTTATCTCGAAGGAGCTTTCAAATTAGACATAGTGCCCAAGAACATGCGCTGAAGTAGAAATTGAAATCACCAAGAAGGGACGGCAAAAGACATAGTGATGGCATGCAGTAGCGGCTCGTGCAATCTGGCAACAGTGCTATTTTGTCATTTGAATCTGTGCTAAAAGATCGATTCTAGGTGAGGCACAGCGACTCACCAAAGAATCGATTATTTTACATGGGTTTAAGTGGAGGGAGTCCATTGTTGCCACATTGCACGAGCCGCCACTGATGGCATGCATCACATGCGGAAGTTGAGAAGTTCTTTGTAAAAACCACGTAGGTATGAAATAGAGGGTACGGGAAGTTGAGTGTGATTACGAATGATAAGATGCTTTCTGACCGATGCGATAATTTCTTTTTATTCGTTCTTTATTACACCAAAATTTGAAAAGTAAACCAACTTTTAAAGGAATCGTCTTAAATTTGTTTAATAAAGACGTCCTGCTCTATAAGGTACAGACTGTTTAAGTAGAGCAATAAATCGTACCGATTGCCGTCCGAGGACCTCAGCGGGCCGATCATTTACTTGATCGTTAAACCGATCGTTAAAACTGTCTACGATTGATGCTATTGGTCGAAAATTGTACAACTTGGCTGTTGCTATGGTAACCATCGTTAAGAGTCTCGTTTCATAAAGGCTATTCATGAGTAACCTTTAAAAGACGGACACTATAACGATGGTTACCATAACAACGGCCAAGTTTTACAATATTCGGCCTATAGCATCACTCGTAGACAGCCTTAACGATCGGTTTGACGATGAAGTAAATGATCGGCCTGCTGATTCCAAACAAACTCTGATTCAATGAATTTTTCTCATAAGCGTGCACTTTTGAGCGGAAATTAAGACTGTTAAAGCAAACACTTAATGCAAACTTTTTGCGAATATCTACGTCCTCAAAAATGCTTGATTATGCCTGATTACCGTGTCTGGAACTGCCGAAATCAACAAGACATTATTGATTAAACGATGCATTTGGAGGTTGGAATCACCCGAATAATATTGTTGGCAGTTTAAGTCAAGGAACCAGGCATAATTAAGCATTTTTAACTTGTACATTGAATCAGAGTTTGTTTGGAACCAGAGGTACTCGGACGGCATAATCGATACGATATATCGCTCTACTAAAACAGTGCTATTTGCTAATTCACTTTTCCTTCAACCATGTCATTTACGTTCAGGCGGCTGCTTTTTTTTCTCTCTTTCCCTTTCTTCAGTTACGTGATTATTTGTACATGGTAATAAGATAAGTTGATTCAAAACTTTTGAAAACGAAGAAGAAGACGACACGGAGGAGTCATTATAGTTAAAGAGAGGAAGGTGAAATACGCGGACGTGATGTCAGTTTCTCCGCGGTCGTTTTCAAATTTAGCGGGTATAGATATAGTAGCACAGCTCCTGTTCTGGTATATACAGCGAGTTCGAGTGCAGAGAGCGACTGAACAAAAGACCTTAGACTGAACGTAAGCTGAATTTTAAGCGATGATTTTTGTTTCTCTCGTCAACATTTCGCAAGCAAATTGCTCGTCGCTGAGAATTTGCGAGAGCGAGATGCGCGCGCTCCTCCGCTCCTGAACAAGAACAACTCAACAGTCTGACATGGCAGTAGCGCGGCACGGCGCACTGCGAATTGAAACATGGCATTTCCCGAACATATAATTTTACGAATAAAAATTAAAATTATGAACAATAATTAATTAACAATAATTAATTAATTTTAAAAAGTGAGATCATTTAACCCTTTACTGCACCACTTCCCCCCCACAAATATGGATTTTTCAATGAAGCTGTTGCAAACTTTTGCTACAGGCTTATTAATATAGTTGATAAAGGGGTATTACCCTGTAAACATAACGATTAGTGCACTAAAAAATCACGAAATCCACTCCTAAACTCACAAAATTCTTTTAAATGCGAGGCCGTAATGGCGGCCGAGGCCGCGGCTTTCTTATGGCAATTGTATGCTTCTTCTTCTTCTCGCGTGTGGTGTTGCGAGAACATCTCGTGTAGATGGCGCTGATTGAAGATAGAGAACCCCGATGAAAACCGCGGCCCCGGCCGCCATTACGGTCTCGCGTTTAAAAGCATTTTGTGAGTTTAGGAGTGGATTTCGTGATTTTTTAGTGCGCTTATCGTTATTTTTACAGGATAATACCCCGTCATAAACTATTAATAAGCCTGTAGCAAAAGTTTGCAACAGCTCCATTGGTCAGATAAATAAAAAAATTAGCAAAACAAAATATTTGGACGATTTTCTGGTCACAATACTACTCTTTAACCACAGAATAATACAATCAGAACGGAAACTCCCATAAGAGCCAATGGAAGCAAGTTTGGAATTTAACGGCACCAATAGACAACGCTGTGGTCCTATATATCCCAACATGGCGGACGTGTGTGATTTGTGTTGAAACTCATTTATTTCTGTAAATTCGGGAAAGAAATCTTAGTTTCCGGCCTCACTTTTATTCTACTGGCATTTTCAGAATGAAAACTTCGCGGATCATAACCTATATTTTTTTTTCGCGCGCGAATCCAGATGTAAACATCCTATATCCCAACAAGGCGGACGCTGACTGAATTTGCTTCAAAATCCGACACAGTTTCCGTTCTGATTGTACTATTCAGTGCTTTAACTATTCTTAATCGTTTTTCTGTTTTATTTATTTATTTTTTTTTTTTTTTTTACACTTTAGTTGAATTTGTTTAAATACTAATGATAAAAGATTGGTAGATTTCATCTGATTGGGGCTGATTTGGATACAGGTTTAAATCCCCCCCCCCCAACATAATGGGGCAGTTGCAAAGGTCTGAAATGTTGTGTCTTTTATAGAGAAAATGAATGTACTTGATGAGCTGATAACAAAGATGCCTTTGGTTTCTAATTACTTCGATTTTTCGGGAGATGAGATTTTGGCCTAAAATACAATGTTATAAATGGCAATTCCGCGTAGTGACGCCACTAGTCACTCGATTTTTTACAACTTTACAGGAGTGTATCTCACAAACCGGGACACTAACGAAAAAACGAAAGACACCATTGTTCTCAGCTCATCAAGTACTATCATTTTCTTCATAAAAAACGCAAAATTTCAAAACCTTGCAACTGCTTCATTTCGATTAAAATGAGAACTGGAAGTCACTTGGAAAGTTTCATAGGCCGTTTTACGTTTGTTTTTTTTTTTTTTTTTTTTTTTTTTGTTTTGTTTTTTTTGTTTTTGTTTTTTTATATGTATAAAAATATATTCTTATAAAAAGTGAAAAAGAAGTCGAAATATCCATTACAGTGTCTGATACCTATAGGTACGACTTTTTACGGTATGATTCACCAGTGACTAACTATGCATTGAAGAGTTAATGCAGAGCTTAAAATGAGTCAAACAACATGATTTTTGCAAGAAAATGTCAATACCCTAAAATATTTTTAAAGCAAAAAACAACTTCTCATTTCCAATAAAATTTGAATTTTAATCGACTGTGCGGCGTGGGGCGACAGTGAAAATTTAATGAAGTCTTCGCCGTTGACGCTTCGTCGAGGCGAGACAAAATGAAACACGGCGGCGGGCGCCCAGTGAAATGGAGAACACGTGAAATTGGAGGCAGTATCTGGGATATAGGGATGAGGCCAATATTGCACTAGCCACAGTATCTGAAACAGGCGCCATATAACACACCAGTTGCGCTGGTCACTAAAATTCTCCATATCCTACCATAGGCTTTATACCTACAGTAATTGTAGAGAGCAAACGCGGTGTTCAAGGTAAGGTTTTAATTTTAGGAAATGAAAATTGCGGCAAAGTTTATTCATTAAATAATTTTTCAATACAGGTTGTTGAAAAACTGTTCCCGAATATTTCAGGGGAGGATTTTACAGGTCAAAATAAGACTTTTTTTCCCTATGAACATGTGATCGAAAATGCCCCCTTTTGGAGCTACAGCCCCCCAAAATTTTAAAATATTTACGGTTTTTGTTTGGAATAGCGACCACTATTATAAACCAATGTCCTAAAAATTGGTGTCATACGGTAATTTTACGTGTAGAATCCATTAATGACCTCGAGAAATTCAGAAATTGAGTCTGACTGTACTTTTCAGGCTATCTTGTACCTTTAACGGACCGAATTTTATGTTACGGATTAAAAATTTGAAGAACAATTACCGAAATCAGATGCGAAAAACCCTTAAAAAGATTTTTGGTAGGTACTCTTTGTTTCTTTCGATATGACGCGCTTTAAGCGAGATAATCGCTGCACAGTGTGGAAAAGACAGCGCTTTTACCATAGCGGCCGGCCCGAAGAAGCAGCGGAGAGGCGGGTTGCATACTCGCTGCCGCTTTTCATGGTAAAAGCGCTGACTTTTCCACACTGCTGTACAGCGATTATCTCGCTTAAAATGCGTCGTATCGAAAGAAACAAAGAGTACCAAAAATCTTTCTACGGGTTTTTCGCATCTGATTTCGGTAATTATTCTTCAAATTTTTAATCCGTAACATAAAATTCGTGACGTTAAAGGTACAAGATAGCCTGAAAAGTACAGTCAGACTCAATTTCTGAATTTTTCGAGGTCATTAATGGATTCTACACATAAAATTACCGTGTGACACCAATTTTTAGGACATTTGGTTCATAATAGTGGTCGCTATTCCAAAAAAAACCGTAAATTTTTTAAAACTTTGGGGGGCTGTAGCTCAAAAGAGGGGCATTTTCGGACATCACATGTTCATAGAAAAAAAGTCTTATTTTGACCTGTAAAATCCGACCCTGAAATATTCGGGTACAGTTTTTCAACACCCTGTATAGTAGATGCACTATGCAAAAAGATCTGACGAAAAGCTTTGCTCAAACGAAGACGAAGATAGTAGGATCCCTAGCCAGGATAAGCGATTGACTGTTTAGAGAAAAATCGTATCAATCGCCTACCGAGGACCTCTGGACCCTCTGGTTCCAAACAAACTTTGATTCAATGTATTTTCCCCATAAGCGCATTTTTGAACGGCTATTAAAGCAAACAATCAAAGCTACCTTTTTGCGATCATGAATTCTAACACTGAGAGAAATCACTTCTTTAAAACAAGGAAACACGTTTATTTGTGACAGTTTTCATTGCGAGAAGTAAGTTATGATTGCATGAAGGAGAATCACTGTCACAACAAGGAATCTTTTACTTGTAGCTGGCAGCAGACATTTTCCTTGGGTTAAAGGAATTTCCCTTATTGTTAGTCAATATTTCACTGTGCAGTTTCTTCAACGCAAACGAAAAACATTTTGGATTAAAAAAATAATTCTCTCGGTGTACGTACATCCTCGAGAATGCTTAGTTATTCCTGGTTCCACAGCTAAAACTACCAAAATCAAGAAGATAAATTAAGGATTAATCGATGCATTTTGGAGGTTGGAATCATCTAAATGTTAGTGCTGTTGTTGTGAATTAATAGGCGGGGATCCGGCGAGGATTCGGGTGATTCTAACCTCCAAATGCATCGTTTAAAACCTGTAATATCTTGTTGCTTTTGGCCGAATCAGTAGTGGAACCATGCATAACTAAGCATTTTTGAGGACGTAAAATTCATAATCGCAAAAAGTTTACATTAATTAGCTGTTTGATTTTTTGGCCAAAATTTCCTTAAAAAATGCGCTTAAGAGGGAAAATATACATTGAATCAGAGTTTGTTTGGAACCAAAAGTCGTCGGACGGCAATCGATACGATACATCGCTCTACTAAAACCAGAGATTACTAAGCCTAAGAGATATGGCATAACGATTCGAAAGTGTTGTTCGACTCCTACGAAGTATGCAATGTGGCGTACGCTGGTGACCGTAAACATTGTTACTACTGTTGTTGTTTGAAATGAGGTTTGACAGCAACGCCGCTAACTAAATTAGTAAGCTGAAAATCTAAGAAAATTTAATCATCCCATCTGTCATTAAATGACAAACATTTAGATGCTGCAGAGAATCTAACCTCATTTCCAACAACATGAATAACAACAATATTTACGGTCACCAGCGTACTGCACGTTGCATCACAGCCATTCTGCTGGCGTTTTTTACGGAGCCCGCTCAACGGTTCTTCAACACGGCGGAGATAGGAAGTGTCATATCTCTTAGGCTTAGTAATCTCTGACTATAACAGTCTACGCAGGCTAAAACGCATCCAATGACGGCGCCTTTAGAGCCTAAGATTCATAACCAATCAAAGGTTGACTACCCTCTTGTCTTAATTAACTCTCTACATAACTCTCTGCAGTCTATATACGGAGATTCTAGTATTGATAAGAATATAAATGTAAATAATTAGTTGTTGGCAGCAGTGGCGTCGCGCGCCATCTGGCAACAATGCAACTGCTCCATTTAAACTCATTAAATAAATCGAATTTTCCTTGTGCAAATGTGCACTGTGCACCCCCTGAATCCGATCTTTTACATGAGTTTAAATGGATAGGATACATTGTTGCCAAATTGCACGCGACGCCACTGGTTGGCAGGAATTCGGGTAAATATGTTTCCATTGTACGACGTTAGACGGTCCTATTTACACCCGATTAACGACAGAGGGCGTTAAGGAGAGAGAGAGGAAGAAGAGAAGAGACAATTCTGAGCTGGACAAACAGGAGAACGAGGGCGCAGGAAAGGAAGATCAAATAGGCTTTAATGACCTCATCGTTTCTGCACGGTAATGTTAAAAAAAGAAGAAATATAACTGAGAACTGACAATTCACGGATTTCAAGTAGATAAAGGAACATATTTTGGGCAGAGAAAAGTCGGTGTAAGAGTGAAAAATTCAGACAAAAAATTTAAGCACAGTGGTAGAGTTCAAGCAAAAAAATACAGTTTTTCATGTTATTTGTTCTCTATTTTCATTTGGAGCTACGCATGCCCCTACACATTTAATATTTATTAAAGTGTGTGCCCCTTGACCTGGTTAATTCTTACTGCTTGATGAAAGTAAAAGTGCTTTTAATCACCGTTGAAGAAAAAAAAAGCCCCGCGAAGCAACTGATGGCTTGCTAGGACATAAAAACAAACACCGTATATTGACTGAACGGACTTGTGTATGTAGTTGGTAATGGTTGGCCGCAGGCTGCGTAGTTAATTTAACATTAGCCATGATTCCAAGAGGCCAGAGTCTGTCTTACAGATTCCAATCCAATCCGATAGATCGTGCCACTAGTCACTGTTCTAAATTACGTCTTTATCGAGTAATTGGAGCAACGTAACACGCATTAATGCTAAATCCCAGATCGTCGGCATACCGTTATAATTATTAATTTGTTAATAGAGTTTTTTGAGCGATCAATCATTAAAGTTGGTTGAGGAATAAAGTATACAACCAACTAACTAATCAAATTAAAACCAAGGGAAATAAGTAAAAATAATTACATTATTATAAACAAACGAAAAATAAATGACAAAAAACCAGGCAAATTAAAATGTCAACTATTTTTATTTAAAAAGTTCTAAGTTATTTCAAAACTACGCTCAGTTATAAAGTAAGCAATTTAAAGTTCAAAATTTAATCATAAGTTTTAGCGGCGATTTTGATCATCTTTTCAACGAATGCGAGAGAGACAGGACGCATCTCATATACTCACGAAATTTGTCGAGGAAAAGTAAGACTTATTTCTCGGCCAATTCTCGGCAAATGATGGCAGGAAAAATTATCAAACCAATACGAAGGTGCTGATGTTTTGTACATTTTTGATGCTTTAAGATAATTTTATCATAATTACTATTCATAATCACACAATTACCATATATGAAAGAAATATTTTAAAAACATTTTGAAAATCTTGCCGAAAAGTTTTCGGTAACCTTTTGTAAATATTTTAAAAAAACATGATTTGTTCATGCCAACTAGTTGTCAAAATATTTTTGAAAATATTTTCAAAATATTTTTGTTAACATTTTTTGAAAATGTTTTTATTAATTTTTTTTTAAAATATTGACTATATTTTAAAAAATATTGTCAATGTTTAAAAAATATTTTTAAAATATTTCTTCATATCTGGGTTTTAGAGCAACAGATGTGGAGCAGATACACACGTAGAGGCGGTAGACTTGCTGACACCCTTATCTGCAAGGAGAAAAATTTCCGATTGTTTCAATGAATGTTCCGATAAGTATATTTCCTCACTTTCTTTCCCATAAAGATAGCAGGAATTCTCGTCGATTCAAGCGTTCGCGTCCTAATTATTGCAACGATAGGTCTTATGATTGAAATAAGGGGAAAAACAACTATGATTTTTTTCTTATAGTTTTAACAGCCACTTTTTTCTTGGTGATTCGATTAGAAAACCCATAGGCAAAGTATGAAAAATAAAATGCGACATAAAAAAGGGAAGGGGCGGATCTGGAGCACAGGGAAAATAATGGGCGAAAAATGGAATTGTTATCATCTCCAAAACGGAAACGGCACATGAAAGAATGAGACTGACATGTTGCAGCCGACGAATCGAAATTCATATTACCTTCACCCGCGCTCTTGTTATGCGGATTGCGGAGTTGTGTTTTCTCACACCACACTACTCTTCCCCGCGACAATTTCATACACACAAATGTCCGATTACCATCACAATGTTGCCAAAACCGCGCATCTAACAAAGCAATTCAAAAGCAGTGCATTTTGATGGCCACGCAAAATGAACTTGAAAGCGAGAGCAAGCATGTTCATAGAATACTAATGCGATTTTGCGTTCAGTCGTGCGGGGGAAAGTAGAGTTTGCTACGTTTCAGTTCGATTTATAGGGTCAAATAAATGCTTTCCAAGCCAGCACAGCGGTTCACAGAGAAAACGTTTTACGAAAAAAATGGCCAGAATGAGTCAGTTGCAAGGGTCTGAGATGTTGTGATTTTTATAAGAAAATAAAAGTGCTCGATGAGCTGAGAGCAAAGATGCCATATTGGTTTCTAATTAAGTCCCATGGTTCCGGAGATGAGATTTTGACCCAAAATAGATTGTTTTAAATGGGAATTCTGCGTGGTGACGTCACTACGCACACGGTTTTTTTACAACATTACACGTGTGTATCTCCAAAACCGGAAAAAACACTTGTTCTCAGCTCATCAAGTAATATCATTTTCTTTATAAAAAAGCACAACATTGCAGAGCCTTGCAACTGCCCCATTCTAATAATTATTCTTGGGGCGGACTTTTGATCGAGGATCGCCCGTCTCGAACACTTGGGCCCTGATGGTAGTTTGGTTTTATACAAAAACATTAGACCGTGAAACTAAAGAAAATAGATTTTTAAATTTTGAACTTGAAAACAACAGCCCGCCTATCCGCAATTAGCTATCGTCTCCGCATGTTTATTTTTTGAACTTATTAAAAAAAAGAAAAATTATAATAATCGAATAAAATATAATCAAAATTATAAGTCTATCATTAAATTTTAAATTAATCTTAGATTTTAATGCCCTAATCTTCGCAGCAACTGTCTTAATTATATTACCTCTTCTGTAGGTAGAAATACTGTTATTTTTGACCACAATAATCTAGCATTTTTTATCTGAATAATCTAGCGTTTTAGACCAGAATAATCGGGTGAAAATTCCAGAATAATCCTGAACACTGTCAGGATTTATTTTCGGGAACTTTTGATTATACCTTTATGTAGAACTATCGCAGTTTTCATGTTTAACATTTTTCTCCGTGTTTTGCTATGGACATACATTATTTATTCCAAACCATTTACTCACTAGAATTTAGGAGAGTAAAGCTTTGCCTTTGAAAGCAATTAAAGCATCACGTACGACTACGAACGACATTTCTGATTTCTACTTAGATAGGTTCCAGGGGCGGATATATGAATTTGTCTTTCTCTCTTTCTCTCTCTCTCTCTCTCTCTCTCTCTCTCTCTCTCTCTCTCTCTCTCTCTCTCTCTCTCCCTCTCTCTCTCTCTCTCTCTTCCTCTCCCCCCTCCCATTTGAATGCGTATAAGTTAGAAAGAGACGGAGATACGGGCTAAAGTCATGGCCCCGCTCTGCAATCCTTTTCTAACACACGTGTTCAAATGAAAGGAGAAGGAGAGAGAGAGAGACGGAAAACATATTCCAGTATCCGCCGATGATAGGTTCAGCGAATAGGATATTCGACGCATCTCTCATATTCTGTCATCACCATACATGAGGGAAATTTCGACAGCATCAATTTAACGGGCGCCCAACTTGAGAATAAGCTATGCTTTGCTTCAGCTACTAATATATAGCTGCTTTGATGGTTGGGACATATTAAGCCAGAAAAATTAATTGCTTGAGGATTTCCAAGAGGGCGTCGCCGCGAGGCTTAATAATAGGGTTCAGGGTCGTATTTCAGGAAAAGCGCGCGGTCCGGAAAAACGGAAAACGTATTGCATTACAAGTTGAGTCACATTATGCTCTGAAACGTCCGAGCTTCAAGCTGATTTAGCTTAAAGTATATAAGATCACGTTTTTGACAATTTTTAACACCAATCTGATTGATTTTGAGGAAATTCATGGCTTCGAGGAGGGGGCATGAAAAGTTTCAAGATAGTCTGAGAAAGTAACAAAGAACAATATTACTACAATAGTTTCTTAAATATTGAAAGTTACTATATACATCAATATTATCAGTGGATATTTTGTTTTTTTGTTTTTTTGTTTTGTTTTTTGTTTTTTGTTTTTTGTTGGAAAAACACTGTTTCTACACGAGGCGTGTAGACTGATGGAGTTCATTCCAGAAGAGTGGGCACACCTAGACCGATCACCTTTGGCGAATTTTCAATTTTCATTCCTTCAAATCAAAACAAAACTTATTTTTGACTCTGACCTTTAGATGTTAAAGAGTTCCTCAATAAAATGCCAAAGCTTAAACTCATTTTGATTCATTTTTACTATGTAATATGAGAAAATAACGTTGGAAATTAAATTCCAATCGGTCTAGGAGCGCCTACTTTTCTGAAACGACATCTACAAAATTTGTAAGCTCCGAATCGAAAAAAAAAAAATATTTTGGAAAAAAAAAAATGTGCCTTGAAACAGGTTTTTCCATCACCAGCGGCTCTTGGAATCTTTTCCCATCTAACCCTATGAACAAATATCGATTTTACGTGAGACGCAGCGCCTCGCAAAATAATCGATTATTCTACATGGGTTTAAAAAGAGGGAATCCATTGTTGCCACATTGCATGAGCTGCCACTGAGTTTTTCTCGTTGAAAACTTGTAAAAACCAAAAATAAAGGAACAAACAAAAAAAAACAAAACAAAAACAAAAACAAAGCTATAGGCTACTCGGTTTTTTTCTCTACTTTTATAAAAACACGTAGGTAAGTCGCAAGTACATATTTTTGCCAAATGCATTGAAAGTTCATGATTCAATAAAGCTTTGCCGCGCGTACTTAAAACGTATAAGCATTCGTGGAGGCGGAATTCAGAGCGCTGTATACATGTAACTCTTGAACAAACTCCTTACAAAATTTGTCACACGAAATTACAGTGCATCACAACAAGACGTCCAGCGCAAAATTTGTTTACTGTCGCCTATTCTCAACCTCTCCTCTTCCTCCTCTGAAAATTACTCCAGTCTGATAATAACGAGCGACCTTGAAGATAGTGGGACAATAGACGAGGCATAGTCAGTATTGTTTTAAGTTCATTTCGTATACGTCACTGTCGTCGACTGCCGCGTCTGCATTTAGTCTTTCGCTCTCTTGCAGCTGTCTTCTCCACGACGCGATCGACACAAAAACAGCAAAAATAACAAAAGGACATGACAAAACCGATTGGCCTCAGCCTTTGATAAATATATAGAACATAACATCGTTGACAGAATTCGTGAGGGTTAACAAATTGCTGAACTTCGTATGACTTCTTACAAAAATTGACCATTACAGTCATGAACTGAATGAATCGTGCAAGATTTTCTCAACCGATGGAATCGTCGGTGTCTTGAAAAAAAAAAAAAAAAACCGTTTAATATACACGAACAGCACTGATTTTTCACAATACAAAGAGTTGAAATACTAAAATACTCGAACGTAATAGTTTGTGCGCACAATTTTATAAAACGCAACGATTCATTAATAATTAATTGTATCAAAATCGGTCTAATTTTGTAAGAAAAGTATATAAATCGTGTCCGCAATGTTCAGTTAAGTGAATGCGAAGAGGGGCCCGAGCAGCTTGAAAAATTGAAAATTGTCTGGATTCTCTCACCTTTAATAAGCTATACTCTATGCTAGACCCTGATAAAATGGGTCACAAAACAGAGCGCAATCTGACAATCATGGAACCTTTCCGGAAATGCGGCGCCCCATTTCCCTCGCTCCGCGACTATTTTGCCGCCTCATACTCTCTCTCTCTCTCTCTCACCCCCTCCAAATGTGCAATACTTGCCGTTCGGAAATAACGTATCAATCGGTTCAACCGAATTTCATTCGAGACAGAAATCCTGCCAATAACTTACTCCGAGGGAAATTTTCGATTAGCTCCATCAAACAACCTCCACTGACTTTCATTTCATTTCTATGTACTTTTTGCCTTCTCAGAAAACGGAATCAAAATGGACGAGATGGAAATATTTGATTTGATCGTTTGAGAGAAAAAGGAATCGGTCGACAACATCGTCGAATGAAATAACCAAGCCGTTTGTTATTCGAAGTGATTGAGACAGAAAATATTTGCATTCAACTGGACAAGCTTCAATGAAACTTTGGGTTCTTCTGAGTCGGTATCTGCCTTAAAGTGCTCTCTGTAACTTTCATTAGTGCGTACACCGATTCATAGCCGTAACAAGGGCAGGGGTTTGTATTTCTCTCTCTTTTTCCATTTGAGCGTTTGTGTTAGAAAAGGATGGATATATGGGCTGTCACGAGACTTCAGCCACCGTTCTGGCCTTTTACACATGAGTCAATGGGCAGATGAGATGATGGAGTAGATGAGATGAGGAGGGAGAGAGAGAGCGAGAAGAGAGAGAGAGAGAGTAGAGAGAGAGAGAGAGACGAGAGAGAGAGAGAGAGAGAGAGAGAGAGAGAGAGAGAGAGAGAGAGAGAGAGTAGAGAGAGACGACTTTGAGAGAGAGAGAGAGAGAGAGAGAGAGAGAGAGAGAGAGAGAGAGAGAGAGAGAGAGAGAGAGAGAGAGAGAGAGAGAGAGAGGGGGGGAGAGGAGAGAATTTCCTGGCTACGGCTAGACTGTAAACCAACATTGCAATAACAGTGCTGCAATTTCGTGTAAATTTAATTGCATTCTACAATCCATCAGTGACTCAACTGGTAAAAGCAAAGATTATTAGATGGGGTTTTTCCCCCATCTACTGCACTGATCCAGCGAGAATTTAGCTGGGACTACACTGATCCATCTGTCCATCGCATTGGTCCAGCGAAGCGTTCCTGTCAATTCGTACGATTCAGCTTGAAGAGGTTAGGCTTCGCCCATTCGTAAACACAGATGTAAACAAAAAAGGTCTATCCAGCGGATATTTGACAGCTTGGAACGCTGGCAGCGAATGGAATCCAGCGGAATTGAGAGAAACGGTTAGCTGGATGGGGGGAAAAAACGGGTCTATTGATTCGAGGATTCCTATAAACCATATACTACTATTATACTTCTCATTTGATGTGCGTACTAATGTTTGCTTCAATCGGTAAAATCGCCAATGGGTTGTAAATTGTTATCAAGTAAAAGCAGAAGAGCACCCCTTCACTACGATGCTTGTTCGGTCATAAAGAGGGGGGAGGTGGAGGTGGAAATCTAACAGAGGTAAAAAAGAAGCGGTCTCCGCGGGGGGAAAAAAAAAAAACCCGCAAAAAGCATCGAATTTGCCCATTTCCAGGAAATCATGAAACCGAGTATATGCGAGGGGGGGGGCGGACATCTACGCCGTTAAAGCGTAAAAATTCTGTACCCTACTGGTCACCAATCATCATGTGACATAACCCGTACCCAGAGCGTTCACGGTTTAAACGTCTAATTTAATTAATTTGGCACGTTTTGCTGTTTAAAAATGTTTAATCGCCGGCTCATACCTTTGCTGTCTAAAAACAAAAAGCGACCGATGCTTACATCACGCCAAAGAGTTAAATCATTATTAGTTTGATCGGGGTTAGTACTCGAAGATAACAGAGACACTAAACATTGTGGCTCATCTCACAATCAGTGGAAGAAGCATATAATTCATGGTTTCGGCGGTTACACGTTACATCCGTCACTTTAACGTGAATAATGAACATGTCATTCATTAATGCAAAATAGTTATCTGACGGTAAAGAATGCGTAAAAAAAACGCAGATATCAACGGGCGTCATCTCGAGTGTCAACGCTGTTTGAACACCGCCGATCCAACAGTCAACACATTGATAATTGATGGTGATCGTAATCGATGCTTTAATGGAATTTCGATAGGTTTAATGGTTCTTCAAGAGAGGAGAAACAAACAAAATAAAAACCGAATAAAAAACGCATTCGTTTTAATTGAGCCACTAATTAATGACGTCTTGTTTACCTAACCGATATCACATATCAAGATCAAGGTCTTTCTTAACTTAACCTTAAAAGCGATCTGTTTGAACTGTGAGACAGGTTGCTGTCAAAAAAGGATTCATACAATGATTAGTTTTGAAACAAAAAACGTTTACGTTTTGCACCTTTAAATGAAATGATCCTTCGAAGCAATTTCGACACGAATGCAGGTACAGCTACTGAATGAAAGAAACAGGTGAAACGATTTCAATGATCCCGGGTCACATGCCCTAAAGTATTTGACCAAATCGCAGATTACTTACAGGTTTTTTGTCTAAAAACACTTGCCCCACACAAGTTGATCTAAAGTTTATTTTATCTATTTCTTTGCCTAAAATTTCAGCTGGCATGTACGCTTCCTTCTCATGAAATTATTGCAATGGAGAGGAAAGAGTGTAAACTAAATGATTTTCATACCTAACCTATTATGAAATGAAAATTTTTCTGACGAAATCTTGTTCCTGTCAAAATTATTCATACCTAGCTCTGTTAATATCAAAATTATCGTGTGCCCTGGTTTTGGTCCCTTTGGTTTTTTGTTCACTTTTTACAATGGCGGAATTTGTCAAATCTATACAAAAGGTAAAAAATAATGTCAATATTTGTGACGAGGAAAGACTTCATTATTGTTTAAGGGCAGTAGGATACAATTACACCCTCTACTGTAAAAAGGTAACTGCGGCGCTCCTTCCCTGCTGAAAATTGCTTCTTGAGGCTTTTTGCCTTAAAGATTTTAGGTAAAAAGGTTGTTGAAGTAAAATGCGTTTTAGGTGAAAATCGTTAGGGCAATTTTCTTTAGGTAAAGAACTAGTAGGTTATCTGTTAGTAGATCAAAAGTTTTAGGGCAATCGTCCGGGGACCGTTTCAATAATGATGAGATATTCTGTACGAATTGAATACGATCGACTATTTTTTTATTATTAATATATTTATTATTATTTATTCCTCATTTTATAAAAAATATTTGAATTCGCCACCGATTACTTCTTCCCGCGAAGACGAACCATATATGTATACAAACACTAGCATGAGAATAGGAAACGGTGAGAAATGGAACGGACTCTAGTCGGTTGAGAGTGAAGGATCTCGAGAGGAGTTCAGAGTTCACGATTCCTTCGATACACACAATCTGAATCGGAACAAATATTACTGAATGGTTCCACCACAACGCAACAGCGGCGCACACTGGCTCAAAACATAAGATTTTTCTAGACATGGAAAGTTGCTGTTTTTTCTTTTGCTTTAAAAACGTTTCAAAGTTGATATTTTCTTGCAAAAACCATCTTATTTGACTCCTTTCAGCTCTGAAATGAATGATCTTACTCACTTTCAAGATATCTTGCTGTTGATTGCCCATAATCTTTATTTTTACTTTCTCTCTAACGAAGTTAGACAAATGGGGCTCTTGCAAACTTTTGCTATAAGCAAATAAATAGTCCAATCTGATGTAAAGTCCAGCGGAGATCACGAAAATCACAATAAGAAAGTCTAAATTTCAGTAATAAACTCACATAACTGCTATAACAGCAAGTTTGTCATGGCGGTTCAACGCAGGTATCATTGGAGATTCCTGTCTATTATGTCATTTTCTCTACGGAAACACAAAGATATGTCTCAATTTTAGATAGGAATCTCCCATGTTACCTACGACCTGCGGCGGCTCGTGGAGGTGAGGCGACGAAAATGAGAGGTGCACAGGATTTTTTTGAAACGCTTTTCACATAAACTTTTATGAAAATTTTATGTTCCATTCATACTTTTTGGACTATTGAAACAGAGGGATGATGGAATAATAACCATTTCAACCTTCAAATGTTATTTTTTTAATTTTTTTTCTTTCTCCAACTTCAAAAAATGTGAGGCGGTGGCTCCCTGTCGCCTCACTTGCCTCACCTGGCGAGCCGCCACTGCCTAAGTCTCTCCGCCAGTAAGCCCGATTCTGAGAGTGATTTTCGTGATTTTTTAGTGTACTCATTCTTCATTTTTACAGGTTTTTATGCAAGAATCAACTTTTGAATTACCTATAGCAAAAGTTTGCAAGAGCTCCATTGAGAAAGTATAGTGATGGCGCAGAAATTTTCAAGGTTTCGTTCCGATACTTGGCCCACTGCGACTTGGTTAATCATGATACTTACAGAATAATTGGCTCTCATCGTGCCTAATACTATTCTAAAGAATATCTACCCATGACTTTTCAATATTTCTTAACCATACGTGGCTTGGAGAAGTAAATGAATAAAATTTCTGTGGCGTCTGTCTGTCTGTGTGCCCGTCCGTATCCCCGCACTGAGGTTAACTTTTGAACTCTTGATCATTCAAATTTCGCAGAGATGTTGCTTTTAATAATTCCCAGAGGAAAATGTTTCGTTATTTTGAAATTTTAATTTTTACGCATGGATGAAAAAATGGTCTCCAATAAAATCAATGGTAAATTGGGGGAAAAGGGGGGAATTGGAACAATTCAAGTGAAGCTCAGCTAATTTTAATGAAAATTGACAATGACAATCTACAAGCCTCCTAAGAAATGAACCACCTATATCGTTACGCTGGTCAACCCTTCAGACCGTTTTAAAAATCAATGGGTCTGTTGCATACTTTTGCTACAACAATACAGAACCTTGATTCTTATGTAAAATTCGGCGAAAATAACGATGCGCACATTGAAAACGTTCAAAATCCACTCATTAACTCAGGAAATCACTTCAATTTCAAACAGCCCGCGCTATACACTAGACACTATTTGCACCGGTACACTACTACACAGACGGAACCACCGTGCATAAGTAAACAACATCGTAACTACAAAGTGATGGAATTCCGTTCGAAACACATGAACTATTGGTTGCATTTGCTGTCTGGTCTTTTCGGTTTATCAAAGATTACAAAATAATAAAAAAAAATGTACGCATCTAAACAAAACATTCCAATGTTTGTAAGTTCTGTTCATGTTTACATAAACGAGATGGTTCCATCTATGTAGTTATAAGTCGGTGATATAGTGTCTAGTGTAGCGCGGGTTGTTTGAAATGGAAGGTATTTTCTGAGCTAATGAGTGGATTTGAAAGTTTTTAACGTGCGCATCGTTCTTTTCGCCGAATTTTTCGTTAGAAACAATGTGTCATATTGATGCAGCAAAAGTACGCAACAGACCCATTCAAGTGAATATTAAAATTAAATTTCATGTTACGAATATTAAAGTGAAGTCTTGGGGTCATCCCCATCAGTGTATAACACGGAAAAAAAAGACTGGTAGACTTTACCATCTGCATAGCTTATTTTGGCGTCTGCTAAAAAGTATGGTAAATGCACCGTACCTTGTGGTAAATTAAGATAACCTGTTGGTACATTTCACCACAAGGTACGTTGCATTTACCATATGATGGTAAAATTTACCATACTTGATAGCAGACTCCAAAATCAGCCATGCAGAAGGTAAATTCAACCAGTCTTTTTTTTTTCGTTTAAAGAGGGGTTTAGGGTCTCCCCCAGAATATGAAAGAGGGTCTGGGGGGTCTCAGAATATTCGTAAAGTGTTCCCTGCAGTTTATTTTATTCGTAAAACTATGTCCAAGAGGTTCCTTTTTTTGATCCAATGAGCGGTAGTGTCGTGACCGACGACCGTCTTCGCGTCGCTATGTGCTCCTTGAAAATGGATGGTGAACAATAAAGATTCAATTAAAATGCGAGAAGAAATGAACGGAAAAACGTTCGAGAGGGTTGAGAAAAGAGATTCTAGATTTTATGTAAATCTCTGAGCTGAATCAGCAATGGAACCGGCTCTTGGAAAGCTCGAAGCTCGAAAGGAAACGTTACGAGAAAAATGAATATTGACGAGAGGAAAGAGTACCTCTAACCCCTAGCCAGTGTTGCCAAATTTAAGGTTTAAAAATCGTATATTTTCAACGAGGTAAAGCAAATAGCCATAGAGGATGATACATGTTACAAGTCTTATCAGTGGCGGACCCATAAAATTTTTCTGGGGGGGGGGGCACGCCTGTGAAATTTTGAAATTTGAAGCAATTTCGGGCTATTTTCTATAGAAAAAATGCAACATTTGAAGCTTCTGGGGGGGGGGGCACGTGCCCCCCCCCGCCCCCCGTGGATCCGCCACTGAGTCTTATCCTAAAGTGTGACAACATGGACAATCTGATTCTGGTTTGTTTGCCTCACATACCTGGTAAAAATCCTCATCAAAACTCATCAAAAAATCTCAGCATGAGATTTGGAGCCTGATGTCATATTGATCTCATGATGATCTCATGCTGAGCTCAAGATGACTTCTACTCATCGTGAGATCTACATGAAATCATCAGGTTCCAAATTTTATGTTGAGATTTTTTGATGATTTTTGATGAGGATTTTTACCAGGGATTTTTTTAACCTTGAATCAAAAATTGTAATCAATCCAGTGGAAAATTGGTTTTAAACAAAAATGCGAGTGTTTTAGAGTGGCTATCTGGACACAGAATTCCATTACAACTATCCAGGTGAGAAGAGTTGGCTTATTTCTATGGCATGTGTCAGTTTCTTTATCGTGCGAATCCTTCGAGAAGAAATAGTTATATCGATTTCTGTGTCCAGATATTGCCACTCGCAAACACTAGCGATTTCGTTTAAAACCGATTTCAAGTAAATTTGAGACAACTTTCTTTTTAAGGTTAAAAAAAAAAAAATGAGGCAAATAAGTCAAGCCCATTAAGAAAAAAAGAAGAAAAAAAAAAAAAAAAATATGTGAAAGTTCCATAAGAGATTTCCGTAGTGGCTGCCTCCTTGAAGTTTCAAAATCACGTCCCATAAATCCTTTTTATTGCTACTATAGCTCGTTACATAATTTAATTACATTGATTCTAATGGGAAATAAATATCCGGACATCTGGCAACACTGCCCCTAGTCTCCGACTCGAGACTCCCAAGTCTCGAGAAGGTTTTCCCCCTTCCCACTTTCTATTTGCTCCACCACCCACAAACCGCACTACGATCTTTATCGGTAACAAATTCTCCACTCATTCACCCCCTTTTCGTCCCCAACCCTTCGCGTCATTTACAAGGGTGATTTTCTTTCGCTTTCTTTCTTATCGTTCAGTCATCATTTACTCGTTTCAACAACGTTTTCTTTTTCTTTTTCTTTTTTTTTTTACTTTGAGATCTCTCAATCTTTTTTTTTTTTTTTACTCTTTTCTACAAGCGTAGCTATCAAGAGCGGCACTTGAAAAGAGCCAATGAGGTTTATTTTAAGGCACCCCCCCCCTACAAGTACCTCGAGTCATTCAGTAGACTATTACGTTTAAGTTTTGATTAAAATCAAAGGTATTGGAACTGGATTCGTCTTCTGCCGCGAAAAGGGGCGTATCAAGACGTTGACAATTTTTTAGGAGAGCAAACAGCAGGGGCAGCTCAATAAATTTGGCAACAGTCAACAGTACCCCCCCCCGCGACTTAAATACATGTAAAAAAAAAAAAAAAACGTTGAAAAAATGGGCGTCCAAAGTCCCCAGGACGCGGACGTCAGGAGGACATTTGAAGGAAATTTTGAAAAAGTTTTGAATCTATCTGTGAAATGCCTTCTTGAACCTTTAAAAGGTAATCGGCGAAAAAAAAAATTACGAACTTCACGCTCAGAACTATTTTATTTTCACCAGGAATCGATTTTCTAGAAAGCTGCCAAACTCCTCAGGAATCGATTGTTTTGACTAAGTTTAAATGGAAGAATTGCATAGTTAGTTGTCAAATGGCACGGGCCGCCAATGGCAAAAGGAAGATTTGGCGAAGCTATATGCATAACCTTGAAAAGCCTTTCCATTTTTGCTTAGTAACTAGACAAATATTCAGAAAAGAGCTTATAAAATATATATACTTAGTCAAAAGCGCACCATTGGATACAAATCCAAGAATCAATTCCTAGAGCTTAATTGTTAAAATTTCATGATACGCATCTTTGCGTGGCAGGTGATGAATTGGACAGATTCTACTAAACAGACCTATTAGTATTCCAACGTTGCCATTTAATCTCTACTTTTTAATTATCTTAAAAATAAACTGATGAATAAAATTGCTTGATATTTTCAGGCATAAGACTTAACGTATGAGGCGGAAAGTTCCCGGAAGTTTCAAGAAATTCTTTGCACTAGATCTAATTTTATAATAATATCAAAGTCAATTAAAAATGGAAACGTCTAAAGCAGTGGCGTAGCGTGCAATTTGGCAACGTTACAGATCGTCCATTGGAACACATGAAAAAGATCGAATTATCGGGTGTTCGGTGAACACCTTCGCATTCGACCTTTTACATGGGTTTACATGACCACAGAACAACGTTGCCAAATTGCACGCAACGCCACTGGTCTAAAGTCGAGTAAGTCCCTTCAGTATAAATAAATCTAATTGAAAGGCCCGTAACACGTTTTCTGAGACTCATAAGACATAAACGCAGACACGAAACTTGATACTCCCAAAAATAAATGTGGCAAGCGTCTAAGCTCCGATATGCGTTGTAGCAGCGCCTTCGCAGTTACGATATTGGGCGCAGGTTTCAACTATCGAAAAACCGCAAACCCGAGCAATTCGATACTTATATTTCTCAAGCGTCAATAGTAATACCGCATATCGACATTTGACCTTGACAGTTAATACACGACTTCTACACTATGTTTTCCTTGGTGGCCTTTGAAATTGACTATAAATATAATTTATCACAAAGCTCGTTAAAATTTCGATAACGGACGAATATAGTGTATGAGGGCACTCCTAAATGGTAGAGATGAATAACTTCATAAATTTGACATTATAGTTAGTACAGTTATTTTTTTTATTATTTTAATAAGACAGAATCGAGAGAAATCAGTGTGTGGTGACTAATTTCTTTTGCCCAGAAAACGTACAGCAGCAGAGGATAACAGTAAAACAGAATAAATGAGCAGGGATGAGAATTTAAGGTTTTCGAGGAAACATATCTGGCAATAATTGAATATATGCAATTTAAAAAAGATCAACAGTACTCAGTGGCGTCGCGTGCCATCTGGCAACAATGAAACTGCTCCATTGAAACTAATTAAATACGTCGAATTTTCCTTGTGCACTGTGAACCCCCTGAATTCGATATTTTACATGAGTTTTAATGGATAGAATTCATTGTTGCCAAATTGCACGCGACGCCACTGACAGTACTTCAAATGGCAACCGGGGCACTACATTCTGCGATCGAAAAAAGTTGCCAGAAATCGGAGAGAAAAAAAGGGCATCAAAAATCATCGAAGTCGCGACCTTCTAAGCTTAATTTAAAACTTCCTAGTGATGGTTCTGCGTTTAAATTACTTGTTCAGTAGGTTTTCTGTTTTTAAAATTGGTTTTGAAAGTTTATAAATTATTGCTACTTTTTGACGGTCTCAGACCATTGTGAGATGGTGAGGTGAGGGGTGGTAGGGAAGGGATCGTCAAAATTGAGGGGTCGAAAAATTGTCTTCAAAAAACATAGTTTCCGACCTTTTAAGCTTAGCATAAAACTTTCAAGTAACATTTCTTGGTTCAAATTACTCGTAAAAAGTGTTTTCTGTGATTAAAATTGGTCTCGAAAATTTAAATACGATAAAACTCTTTATTTTCTTATTTTTGCCACATTTTGAGGATCTCAGACCATTGTGCGGAGCAGTAGCGCACCGAGAGTTTCTTCATCTCTCTCTTTTCTCCATTAAAAAACGTATGTTAGACAAGGATGGACAACGGGATAAAACCCCTTCTTTCTGTCCTTTTCCTACTTATACATTCAAATGAGAAATGAGAGAGATGGAAGAGATCCTGGTTGCGCCAGTGGTGAAGAAGGGAAATGATGGGTAGAAGGAAGAGAATGGGTCTGTTGCAAACTTTTGCTACAACGATTAACAGTGTTTCATCTAACGTAAAATCGCCTGAAAAGACCGTTGGTGTCATCAGAAAGTCATAAAATGCAATAATAAACTCACAAGAGGCGTTTGATGAAATCCAACACGGCGGAGAAATATCGAGCAAATTGTATGCATGCACCACGAACATCCAAGGATGGCCAACTTTGACAACCTCACTGGAGGTAGAGGTTATGTGTTTGTTTACGTTGTGATTGGTTGTGATCGATATTGTGAGGTTGGCTATCCTAGGATGTTTGTGGTGCATACATACAAATTGCTCGATATTTCTCCGCCATCTTGGATTTCATTAAACGCCTTTAGTGAGTTTATTATTGCATTTTATGACTTTCTGATGCCACCCATGGACTTTTCAGGCGATTTTACTTTAGATCAAACTCTCTTAATTGTTGTAGCAAAAGTTTGCAACAGACCCATTGTTCTGAGCAAAAACTCCGAAGAGCCAGCGGAATAAAAAGGTTGACGGAGAAAGAAGGAAAAGAGCCTTTACATACGCTAGGTAAAAGGGTTGTCTGAAAAGAATTGAAAGTGACGTGAAATAGGAATCATCAAAGAGAAATTGTTTCAGAAAAATGTCACAAAAGAGACTGGAGTGTAGATCGTGGTATTTATTTGCGCAAGGTCGAAGGACACGGAGACCTTTTTAAATTAGTAGGTCAAAGATTACAATGCTCTTGAATAGATGCCAATTTTAAGGAGCGTTCATCAAAGGAATCTAGAGCAGAATAGAGGAGTATTTTTCTTCCGGAGACGCTCCTGCTTTACCCAACCTCCACGGATCCCAAACATCCCTTACGAATAGGCAAGGGGGGTGTTTGTAGGGGGGTTGAAGGGGGGATTAACAATGAAAGAACCTCATTTAAAGCTCGGCGTAAAACAAATGCAGCTGTATAGAATGGAGCGCCTGCTCCATTTATCAATTACCCCCATGACAATTTGTAAGGTCGTCCACCGATGCAAAAGGAAACGAAACAAAAAAACAAAACACAAAACACAAATGAAACGTGAAGACCATAAACTAGATTACCACAATAAATGTTGGCAGAGTTGAGATTCACTGGCGTCGCGTCTCGTCGCATCGTGTCGTTGTTTGTTGCTCCTTCAGAGCGCAGTTCAAAAAGAGATCGCGTCACAGCAGATAACTTATCCGACGTCCGTGCAGGTGGAATTGCGTGCTTCTGAATTGAAGGCACTTTATGAGCCACGCAGTGTTTTTCGATTCGCTACTCGACTGACCCATTGTAAATACTTCATTGGTGGGAACTTTGCTGTTACATTAAGAGCTTTCGCCTCTATCGAAGATAAAATAGTCTTCATAAATGATCCTACTTAAATCAACAATTTTGTCTCGAATGAGTCGCTATAATTCATTGCTAAAAGTGACGTTTAAGTCCTTTGTTCCAGCTGCGTGATGAGACAAGTGTCAGCAATCAGCTAGAGTTTTCCCCCTTTGAATACATGCAAAAAACCGATTTATAAGAGGTTCAATTGAGTGATCTAAGGATCGACTCTTTTCCATAGGTTTATATGGAAGAGACATCGATAAAATGTGATTCACGAGCCGCCACTGACTTCAGCTTATTCGATAAGCGTCTTGATTTCTAATTTAACTCACAGGATACAGGTCTAAAACACAGTTGCACTTTTTATTTTCGGTTAGCGTGGTCCCTTACTTCTACATTCGAATAAAACTATCCAGAACGAAATAAGTTAGGAAATCGATACAAAGCATAGAATATGCTTAAAAAGGCAGTTGTAACTTTGACCTAGAAATAATGCATACAACAAGCTCCGATGACTTGCTGAACTTGGTTATCAATGCAATGCAATATTCTCCAATACCTTTAAAGTAGAACTTTCTCCCATCTTCGGAATTGGAATGGAGGGTGAGAAAGAGAGATACATTTTCTGAAAGGCCTTAGGTGATCAACGCTTCCAGAAACAAGAAGGAGAGAGCTTGGGAATGTAAAAGAGAAGAGCTAAGTTTGAAACTTTAGGGTGGAAATCAGATAAGTACTCATTGATACATGTTCTTGTGATAGTACTGAGGGCTACTGATTATTCGCCCGAGACAGATAGAGACGGCGCATTACGCTAAAATACACAGGGCAGATTGGAGGCACACTTTACTCTCTTTATTCAACCAAACAACTATCAAAAGTATCAACACCCCTCTGTTGTCGCATGGTATTGAATGGTTAGCACCCTCTTCTTCTCTTCCCAGCCAATCCCCCCCCCCCCCTGTGTTTACCGAAAATCACCATTCAACACGATGCGACATCAGAGGGGTGTTGAAGTGTGATGACTGTTCTTTTGTTGAATCCGCGAGAATAAAGCGCGTCTCTGCTGTTAAACAGCCATTAAGCTCCGTCTTTATTTGTATGTTATTTGCTATGCTACTAAGGAAATTAAAAGAACATTCATCTCGTCTGTGGTTTGTATAGTAGCGGCTCGTCTACTTTGTCAACCATATTTTTCCTCCGCTTGAATCTGTGTACAACAAGCGCTGCTTCACTATTAAATCGATTGTTTCACATAGAATCAAATGGAGGAAAAACACTGTTGTCAAACTGCACGAGCCACCACTGGGTGCTGGTGTAGTTGGTAGTGGTTTTTAAATGAAGATTTTCTTATTTTCTTGACCACTACTTATGCTTCATTTATGTTTTTACAAAAATGGGTAAATCAATAATAAACGTTTCAAAATCTCCTATAACGGTTTCTTTCGTGTGAAATAAAGTAAATAGCTAATCTTCATGAAATTTCTCCAGGAAATTTTTTAGGGTGCATTGCAAATTAGGAAGAAAACATAAATATTTTGTTTTGTTTTCGTTTTGTTTTTTAATGAAACAGTAAAGCAAGAATATGAGACATTTTAGTGAGTTACATTGTTACGCGTCTTTGTAAAAACACAGACAACGGTCTATTATGTGTTTGTCTTAGAAGGGTGATGCCCTTTAAGTAAGAAGGAAACAACAAAAACACTTCAAAAAGAGAACATAATCTTGAGTACGGTCATAGATCATGCGCATGTTTTTAAACCTATTAGTATGCAAGAAGATGTTTTAAAAGAAACTGACTTTAATGTGTATCCCTTCAATTTGAAATAACATTCTACCCCGATAAATAATCAAACAATTTAATAAAAATAAATAAATACAAATGTAAATAAAATGTAAAAACAATAAAATTCTGTTACAGCACCAGAAGGAGGGGGGGGGGGTCTCATATTACAGTACGTATGATTTTTGAGAAACGAAGTCAGATTTCTTGTACAATGGGGTTCTTGCAAACTTTTGCTACAGGTGATTGAAGAGTTGATGCATAAACACCTGTAAAACTGACGAAGAGTACACTAAAAAATCAGAAAATTCACTCTCAGAATCGGGCTTAATGGCGGAGCTATGGAGGTATCATGGGAGATTCCTATCTAATTTGAGACACATCACTGGGTTTCTGTAGAGAAAATGATGAATTAGACACAAAAATCTCCCATGACACACGGAAAAAAAAACTACGGTGAAAATAACCATACGGATGCCTGATTTTGGCACCTGCTAGATGTTATGGTAATATTAACCAGAAGTATACTATGTTTTGACTAGGTACTAGGTGATATCACCTGATTGCATGTCGAATTTACTCAACACATCAGTAAATATACCATACTTCTGGTCAAGTTTACCATAAGATCTAGCAGGTGCCAAAATCAGGTATCCGTATGCTTATTTTCACTAATCTTTTTTTTCCGTGCACCTGCGTAGCTCCGCCATTACGACCTTGCCGTTACAGCTGTTTCCTGAGTTTATTATACTGAATTTCAGAATTTTTTAGGGTGATTTTCGTGATTTTTGCTGGTTATTACATTAGATTCTACTATTCATTTGCTTATAGCAAAAGTTTGCATTAAAATTCCTTCATCTGCATGCACAAACACGAACACTACTTTTGTTCTTGCATTATTCGACGACCATAAATAAAGGACTTAGTCGATTCCCGATACAAATAACAAATTAATAACGCCGAAGCAAATGAATTGAAAGTTCGATGTCACGCGGCGCAAAATTTTATCTATTTCCTCACGTGTGAAGCCACCGGGAGAGACGACTAAAACTTTGCCACTTGGCAGAAGTTTTTATTAATTCGAGAAGTTTCCGCATCGAGAAATTCGAAACAAGGTGTGAAAACTGAGGACGCAGGGGCAGGGCCTGGGAGTGGGAGTGGGCAGCATAAGAAAGAAGGGATCGGAGAGCTGGTGAGAGAGAGAAGGGAATTATACGACACCAAAGAAGAAATGGGCGGGGAACAGAAGTTTCAGAACTTCATCTGATACTTGAAGATTTTGTGTGCTATTGTGCTAACTAATCACGGTTGCCAAATGCACAAAGATGGGTTTCTCGCAATTCACATTGAACTAAATGGGAAGTTGGTGCATTTCCCAAATAACCGTAATCTATTTTATATTAAACTACCAGTCTTTTTTTTCGTGCGTATATATAAACTGTGGCAAACTGACAACGCTGAAGTTTACACCGAACCAACTCATGGAAATTTATAAAATCAAAAACCATAATTATTTCTTGCTATACTCGTTGTTTTCTACCATCAAGATAAAAAACAAAACAATAAAGATGACTTATAAAGATGAACCGATGTCAACTGCAGCTTGTTTGCCTCCGAGTAAAAACTTATAATAGGTTTCGTTTTCTTTCTTTTTATTAAGTAATGAGGTGTCGATTATACAAAACGGCGCCTTTAATGATACGAGAAAATGTGAGACAAAGAGAAGCATTTTGCAACCATTCTGCGTACAATACAAGGGCAGAATAAAAAATAAAGGTTACGCAAAGATGAGTTAGTAACGGCTTCATTTTAGTAGACCATACAATGGAGCTTTGTTTCGTGAGAAAACAAAGTAATTGCTCTATTTAAATCTATGTGAAATAATCGATCTTTTGAGGGAGGGGGTTCTCGGCCACTTATAGAATCGATTTCTTACATAGATTTAAACGGCAAAGAAGCAAAGTTGCCAGATTGCAAGAGCCACCACTGGATTCGTATACTGTGAAGGGGGATCCAACCATCTGGCGACTGAGTAGTATTGCCATTTGAATGCGTGAAAAACAATCGATCAGTAAAGGGGCCATGTCCCCTCAAGAATAATCGATTGTTCCTCATATGTTCAAATGGGACATTGAAAAAAAAGATTACCCGAAGCATGACGATATGCGTGGACCTGGGTAAGGGATAATACAATCACCAGAATTCTAGTATGTTTGTACAATAGTTCTTGACAAGTTTTAGGATATTCTAGTTCTATGGCCATATTCTGGTATTAACACCAGAATTTTCTGCTCAAAGTACTAGACTCTCTACGGTTCACATATCGAACTACTTCTAGTAATATTACTAGCATTTAGGATTTGTTTTTTCCAGTGTGTATAGTAAGTACACACAAGTCCTTACAGTTGAAACTCACAAAACCGTAAATTTTTCCGAATGGGGCTCTTTAATACTTTTGCTACAGAGAATTTTTCAGTGGATCCATGTATTAAATTCAGTAAAAAATTGAAGATGAGATAGGGCTTCGTTTTTCCAGAGACAGAATTATTTGTTTGAAAAAATATGTACCTATATTCCATTATATTAACAATCAGCTACTTCGGCTGAGATTTACTGAAACTCGAAATTTTTACCAAAATACCTCATGCACGAAACAGATCATTTGTCATTCACCTTGATTTCAAATACGTCGCTTCCATAAAAATAAGATTAGGGGTTTGTTGAAATAATTATAGAGAGAGATTGACAAATAGACGATTTAAGTGATGACGTCAGACGATCGAGATAGATATCTCACTCTCACGTATAGCTCCTTTGTATTTCTATCTCTCTTTTGTGATCAAATCGTGCGTGGAGACCTTTTTACGAGCCCCCTATACGTAGGAAAAACGAGTTTTTGCAAGTCAATATGGAAAACATAGAGGAGAAAAAGTCGTAAAATGTGTCTTCAAAGTCGAATTCTGACAAGAAAGAGATAGCAAAACATTTAGGTCACGAAAGAGAAAAAGAAAATTAGGAACATGATGAAAGCTGATGGTCATCGATGAGTGTATCGTTGCCTGACTGTTGACGTTACACCAAAATCGTCTATACATGTGGTGCTGGGACCAAATAATGTTAGGTCCCGAGCGTAACTTACGCACGGTCACATGACCGTGCGTAAGCTCTCTGATTGGTCGAAACCACACGCAAGATGCACGCAATTCAATGCTCGGGACCTAACATTATTTGGTCCCTGGAATGTTAAGCTTACCAGCAGACCTCATGAATTCAATAGGCGAAGTAATGAGCTCGGCTTACCTGAAACAAAAATGCAAGCAAAAATAATTGATTAATAACATTGCAAAATTCCCTTTTCTTCCGATACTTAAAAATAAGTCGATACAGCTGATCACGCTCACATTAAGAAATTCAGAGGACAGTTAATAGAGCAAAGTAAATCAAAGAAGCTACAAGAATTCTAATACCCCAACTAGTTGCGAAAAGCGAAATCTGACAATGTTGCACTTTGTCCATTTAAACTTTCGCAGAAGGTCGAATTTGAAAGCGTTAAAAGTAAGACTTACAATCCGATATTTTTCATGGGTTTAAAATGGAAGAATAGCAACCTTCCCAAAATACAGCCTCGCTGATGATAAACCTCACCCGAGGAAATTCCGATTTAGATTTATCAACAAGAATGACTGAAATTAATGGTTTTTAAATTGTGATAATGGTACATCATCAATTTGAAACATAAAACGTTTTCATGGCAATATTCTCGGGTCAAAATATTTACCGACATTACGGAAATAAATCTAAAGCGCTTCCAGAATTGATCACCTTTCACTTTCAACTAATATACAGGGTGACTATAAAAAAGGACTCATCCAAAAAGTCCATAAATGAAAATAAACAATTTTCGTGACAAACGAGTGATTTATTTTGAGAGTTTTTAAAATTAAGACTGGCTTATTTTTCTTAAAAGTAAGCACATGTTGTCTTTTTAAAGGTATGAAGTAAAAACAAAAAAAATTATGAATTTTAAAAGATGGGTCTGGCCGATGCGATGCCTCCGGTACCGAAAGGCCGAAACAGCATTTTCGTTCGGAGGCCTAAAAAACGCCATTCGTATGGGGTGTATGGGTGTATGGGGTGCGGGGTCTTTCTGTGATTTTTGGTTGTAATCGTTCAATTTTTCTCGATATTTTTTTCTACGTCATAATTGACGTCATAATTGATAATAATTTATTACATCCACAGCGAGTCCAAAGATTCTATTAAAATAATCTAAACCGTATTTTTCCGAAATTTAAGAGTTCCCTAATAAGTGCTTCGCAATCGTGCTCGGTCAGTTTTTTTAAGTTTCTGGGAGAAAGGTACGTCTGGAGCGCTCTGAAATTATCTGTTTTTTGTTGCCTAAATAGCTCTATCCTGTTCTAAAATGTATTGTGGGATTCGAAACTCAATGATTACCCAGGAAAGGTAAAAGGCGCATCTTTATCTAGCCTAGGTTTCCCGCCGCTCCGCTCTTCGGGATCTTCTGCACCAAATATTTTATGCTGTTCCTGTCACATTGATCATATACCTTCACGCATATTGCGGGTTCGATCGATAGCTGCTTCGTGATTCTAAAGACCTAAAATCCTGAACTTCTAAAGCGAAAGAACCCCGCGTGCAGTGTTGCCATAGGCAGATCCAGCGATCTGGCAACAGTGTATTCGTCCCATTTGATTGCATGTCAAATAATCGATTAGTCACGGGGCCCTGGCCCCTTCAAGAATCGATTGTTTATCTTACACTCAAATGGGAAGAATGCGAAGTTGTCAGATTGCTGGATCTGCGTATGGCAACACTGCACGCTGGGTTCTTTCGCTTTAAGGGGTGTCTCCACCTGCGAATTTAAAAGCGCGAATAAACTGATTGAGCCAATCAGCTTCTTTGTTGTCGATACATCGGACTCGACCTATCGACTTCAAGGCAGCTCATTGGCTCAATCAGTTTATTCGCGCTTTTAAATTCGCAGGTGGAGGTGGAGACACCCCTTTAAAAGTTCAGGCTTTTAGGCCTTTAGAATCACGAAGCAGCTATCGATCGAACCCGCAATATGCGTAAAGGTATATGATCAATGTGACAGGAACAGCCTAAAATATTTGGTGCAGAAGATCCCGAAGAGCGGAGCGGCGGGAAACCTAGGCTAGATAAAGATGCGCCTTGTATTGAGAAAAGGGGTGAATGGGGGAGATAGGGAGGGGGTGGTGGGGAGGGGGTGATGGGGAGGGGGTGATATTCAAGGATGCCGGGGGTGGGGGGGGGGGCTTAAAAGACTAACAGCTGACGCGACGTGACCTAGAGCAAGAGCAAGAGGAGCAGTCTGACTTGGTCCCGTCCGCGTCGTCGTCAAGACAACCGCCGCATTAATACATGCATACTCCTGACATGAATCCACTCTTTTCCGGATTTTGCGATAGTGAAAACTGAAAACTCCTTTGCATGTGGTCGCCAGATTTACCGCACTATAGACTCCCATGCAGTGGCGTAGCGTGCAATTTGGCAACATTGTATTAGTCCATTTAAACCCATGCAAAAGGTCGAATGCGAGGGTGTTCGCCGAACACCCAGTAGTTCGATCTTTTTAATGGATTTCAATGGACACATTATACAACGTTGCCAAATTGCACGCTACACCACTGCTCCCATGCTAGAGCCTCAGGAAAAATTAGTGCTTAAATGCACAGTATTCTCATCTACACAGTAGCGAAACTCTATAGGAGCGCTTTGGCGAATGTCTTTTTTCAATGTAATCAAATGGGAAAATTGAGTTGTTTACCATCCACCACCAGGGGGCGCCACCGTGCGTCTAATGCAAATCAAATGGAAGATGTTAGTGTTAACCATCCACCACCAGGGGGCATTTGCCGTTTTTCTAACATTGAGTTTCGGTACTGTGTAAGATAAGTATATACTGTGGCTTAAATGAGTACACTGACAAGTAAGATTTCCAGAAGCACAACGACCAGTGGCGTAGCGTGCAATTTGGCAACGTTGTAATGTGTCCATTTACAGTCATTAAAAAGATCGAATTATTGATTGTTCGGTGAACACCTTCGCATTCGACCTTTTACATGGATTTAAATGGACGCATTACAAAGTTGCCAAATTTCACGCTACGCCATTGACAACGATACGTGAACCGAGGTAAGGGATCTAATGTTTCAACCATAGTTCTAGAAAATGTGGAGGAAATTCTGGTACTGCGATCGCACTTTGATAATCTGATCTGATAGTAACAACAGAATTTCCTGGTAAATTAACAAGACTCTCCACGGTTCACATATCGAACTACTTCTAGTAATATTACTAGAATTTAGGATTTATTTTTTTCCAGTGTGTATAGTAAGTACATACAAGTACTTACAGTTGAAACTCACAAAACCGTAAATTCCGAATGGGGGTCTTTAAAACTTTTGCTACAGGGGATTGAAGGGTGGATTCTTGCATTAAAACCTGTAAAAATGACGATGTCGAGAACACTGAAAACACATGAAATTCACTATCAGAATCGGGCTTAATGGCGAAGAGACGCAGGTATCATGGGAGATTCCCACCTAATTTGAGACATTTCTCTGTGAATCCGCAGAGAAAGTGTTAAATTAGACAGGAATCTCCTTTTGTGAGTTTATTATTGAATTTGAGACTTTCATTGTGTGATTTTTGTAATTTTCGGTTTTTACATCAGTTTGAACTATTAATTTGCTCACAGCAAAAGTTTGCAAGAGCTCAATTGGTTAGTCCCGTCTTAAATTCAAAATCTCATTATATAAATGTCCTTATGATTTCAGGAACAGGACTCGAGTTTTGAGAAGTGCGAGTGTACGGGATTTGGAGAGTCGCTGGAAAAATGAAACTGGTTTTTTTGAGGAAGTTCTTCTCACATCTCCTAACCAGCTGCCAGAGCTGATTCCTCGAGCCAAGCTCCGACAAAGAACGCTGCTCACAGAAATTTTCAGGTAAGGCTCTAGAATCGTCTTACTGTAGAAGTAAGTGATGGGCTAAAATGAAGGTCCTACTTTTAATCGATTTCCAAACGGATTGAACATCTAGATCTGGATTCAAATATGATTCTCAGTAGCGGCTCGTGCAATCTGGCAACAGTGCTATTTTGCCATTTAAATCTGTGCTAAAAGATCGATTCTAGGTGAGGCACAGCGCCTCACCAAAGAATCGATTATTTTACATAGGTTTAAATGGAGGGAGTCCATTGTTGCCACATTGCACGAGCCGCTAAAAGGTTCGAATTTACAATCGCTCACTCCAAAAGCGTGCAATAGCCTTAATAAAATTGGTGGAAAGCTTTTATTATAGTCGATTAAGATCATATGAAGTCAGAGAACTGTAAAGGTTTTTTCATAATTTATTCTTTTTTTCTTCTTTTTCTGACGTCATGGTTGATTATTTTAACTGCGCCAATTGGACGGGCACAAATGAAATGAAAACGCAGGGAAGTATTGTATAACTGCATGCAAAAAATTTGTTTCAAGTTGAAAGTTTTACGCGTCGATTGGTAATATTCTGCGGAAGGATGGTGAGGCTGTATTTTACAATTTAATGATCCAAGGTAGACTCATTATGATTTATTGTATACTAATGGCTCGTAAGTTTTTTCAAAGAGCTTATTCTAACTCAAAGATTTTTTAATAAAACGGTAAGGGGTCTGCCTACGGCTACGGTTGATTAGACTACCCTTTCAATTTTCTGTAAGTGATTCAAATAGACGCATGCTAACTTTAAAACAACGATCCGCATAGGCGGATGCAGGAATTTCTCTCTCTCTCTCTCTCTCTCTCTCTCTCTCTCTCTCTCTCTCTCTCTCTCTCTCTCCCCTCTCTCTCTCTCTCTCTCTCTCTCTCTCTCTCTCTCTCTCTCTCTCTCTCTCTCTCTCTCTCTCTCTCTCTCTCTCTCTCCGGGTGACAAGGCAAGGGTGAGAACTAGCGTGTGTGTGTGTGTATGTAAACTCAGTATATTTTCTGTGCGTGTGCGACGGAGCCACCAATACACTCATACGAACTCTGTGTGTGTATGTGTGCATCGAAGACAACTGAAGTCATCACTGACATTTCAGCGGGAAAGTTTGAAAAATTAAAATAAAGGCGGTGAACGTGTCAAATGACTCCAAATAAAACAACTAAACGTGTCTGAGTGTTTCTATATCGTATTCAAAAATGTATCGAAAATACACAATACGACCCGAGCATTTGAGTCTGGATTCAAATCCTGAAAACTAAATCTCCCGAACACACGGCCACCGCAGAGGGCGCCTAGATCATACACTGTATTATATTATTCATTGTATATAGCGAAACGAGAGTAAAAAGCTTGCCATATACTTCGTATGACACGCTTAAAATAATTGTTTACGCTAAATTTAGGCGAGTCGGGAAAAAATTAATGATATCATGTTCTAAACTAGCGTCACAAAGTTAGAACGCGTGAGCAAGACCTAATAAAAAACATAAAGAAATTCACGCCTAAAATCTAGAGAAAATTGAAATTTGACAGAAGAAAAACAAACAAAAAGTAAAATAAATTGATGGTTTCTGTGGATTTAACTGCTATTGCGAAAATACCTCGTTAAAAATTTCATTCAGTAACTTAACGTGCAATCTGGGCATATTGCACGGAAAAAAAGATTAGTGAAAATAACCATACGGATATCTGATTTTGGCACCTGCTAGATGTTATGGTAAACTTGACCAGAAGTATGGTACATTTACCGATACTTTGAGTAAATTCGACATGCAATCAGGTAACATCACTTAGTGCCTAGTCAAAACATAGTATACTTCTGGTTAACATTACCATAACATCTAGCAGGTGCCAAAATCAGGTATCCGTGTGTTTATTTTCACCGTGGTTTTTTTTCCGTGTGTATTCCGTTCATTAAATCCCATGCGAATGATCGAATTTGAGGATGTTCACTTCACAATTAATTGAACTACACTTCGACCTTTTCCATGGATTTAAATGGAGAGGATACAACGTCGCTAAGTTAAACGCAACACCACTGCTTTTATGACGTCACTGTTGTTGTGCGAATAAACGACAGACATCTTTGATGAGTGATGAGATTTGGTTAGCTCCGTTTCCAAAACAATGCGGGAATTTTCACTCGGGCGTAGTGGCAAGCATAACCATAGCCAGGATATTGTCTTTCTCTCTTTTGACCCATTTAAATGCATATGTAAGAAAATGATGGATAAAGGGGCTATCACGTGACTTCAGTCCCTGTCACTGTCCTTTTCGGACGCATGAGTTTATATAGGCTAATAGAGAGAAAGACAATACCCTGGCTACGGCTACAGTGGTATAAGGAATGCGCGAAACAGTTTGATTGATTGTCGAGTATACGTATGGGAAGACAGAAACCACCAATCAAACGCTGACAAAAAATTGGCAGAGAGCGTGACTTGAAGTCGGTGAGAATTTCTGTGCGTTACAAACTGACAAACGTCAACCAGCACGCGGCACAGTTCGCGAGAATAAATGGGCAAAAAGAAGAAAAAATATGACTGCAGTTTCGGGCAGAGAGGCTTCAGTACGAAGTTGTTAGACTCATCTATAAATAAAACTTCCGATGATAATTACTAATTAGTATGCAAATCCATTGGGAAATAATAATAATAATAAAAAAATCCAGTTTATCCTCAGTTTTCAAGTCATCTCAGAATTTCTGGACTAAAATTGAAGAATGAAAAAAAAATGAATAAATAATGGAAACATTAATAAATAAATTGCTCCCTTTTATTCATATTTATTTATTTTTCTTGGTTTCACAACAGTTCTAAAATATTGAAAAATGTCCCCCAATGGGAGTCTCCTCCAGAGTATATTAACCAGCGGTTACGAGTAATAAATGTGTTTTAATGTTCTATCATGCCAACATCATGTCTAGATTAAGTTATGGTATTATTTTATGGGGTCGAAGTCCTGAGGCTTATCCAAGCTGTTTGTGCTCCAAAAGAAAATTATTCGGACTATCTTCAATTAACCTGTAAACCACCATTGTAAACCTTTTTTTATCGAGCATAAACTATTAACCCTACTTTCATTGTATTGTTTTGAGATTTTAAAATTTTCAATCTATAATCAGCTTATTTATCCATCCCTTTTATGCCCCTCTCATCATTATAAAAGTAGGCATGTCAACCTTGACACACCCAAATTTAGATTGGAAGCCTCAAGAGCTTCTGTTCCAGTCTCAGCTGTTCACATTTTTAATTCAATTCCTAAGGAGCTAAAATTTTTATTTAAAAATGAGGAGTTTGATGATTTTTTGGACAGTTAAGACTATTTTTTTTTTATTATTATCAAAGCCCTTTACTTACAGTGTGGAGGAGCTGTGAGCTAACGCTTAAAACTTAATTTTAAAAGGAAATTTATATGTATTGTATTTATTATTCAAGAACCATCATTATTATTCTGTATCTATTTAGTTTTTTTCCTGACGTGTATTTCAAGCTAATGGCTCTTATGTACAAAATTACATAAATGAATAAATAAATAAATAAATAAATAAATAAATATTTTCTGGGGGTTTCCGGTTTCCCCCGATTAAGTTTGGTGTGAGAGAGAGTTCGTGGGGTATTCCCTATTAAGGGTTCATTTATGGGAAGAATAAACAATTATCAAAAAACGCGATGAAAGTCTAGCCGCATAAAAGGACGGTAAAATACCGTGCGATTCGTTGCGTCGCGTCCAGCGGAGGAAGTTTAGGAACATGCAGTATGCACCCTCCTACCCTCCTCTCTTTCAGATCGTTTTACTTGAACTCGTGTGTTTAGGAAAGAACAGAGGGAGGGGCCATCAATTGACTTTTTGCCGCCTTTTTTGTCCTCTTCTAACACGTGAGGTGAAATGGGAGGAGAAAGAAAAAGAGTGATACCGGGATCCGCCTCGCCATAATCGTGGTCGCGTCGCGTGCATTAGGCCTTCCTCAATAATTCCAAGGTTGTCACATGTAACTGAAATTCCAGCTTTTGGGGGGGGGGGGGTTGATTAAGAAGTGTTCTCTTTCGCCTGCTAAGGCCCAAAAAACGAAATGAAGGAAGAGGAAGGAAAGATGAAAGAGAGGAGAATCGCATCTATGTCCTTCCGAGATGACATGGATCTGAGATCGTCAAATTTTGTCACCTCGGCCGGGATTCGAACCCAGAACCTCTTGGTTAGTGGCCAGTTGTGCTGACTACCAGACCACGGAGGCTAGTTATTCCAGCATTATGGCACAATTTGCCCAGTGGCGCGGCGGCGCACTATGTGGTATTTGACCGAAAAAGTTGGCATAAACTGTTTCTACTGTCCAAATAACTTGAAATTTGGTATTCGGGGGTACTTTTTAACGCTGAATTCAAATTTCACATCAGCTTTTCAAAATTTGAAAATCCAAGATGGCCGCCGACAAATTTTTTGGCTAATCGGTCGGCAGCCATCTTGGATTTTCGAATTTTGAAAAACTGATGCAAAATATGAATTCAGCGTTAAAAAGTACCCTAGGATACTGAGTTTCAAGTCATTTGGACGGTGTTGCCAAATTTCACTCTTGTAGCGATGTAGCCCTTACAACACGTAAAAACGAGAATTTCGTGCAAAAACGCAAAATTCGAACTAATTTTCCCGGAAAAGCCGCATTTTTCCGCAACTTCTGACTTCAAGGCCTATTAGTACGCACTAAGGACTATCATTTCTCATATATATACCCGCGGGATGTGGCAGGATAATTGAACTTAAGTTCTCTTGAAAATCGGAAAATTTACGTTTTTAGCTTAAAACTTTGAAATAGCAAAAAGATATCAAATTCAAATTAAAATTGGATAAAATAGGCATAAACTGATTGTAAATACCTTCAGGAAGACGATCCATGAACAAAAATTTTGTTCTGACTTCATTTGAAACACTTTTTTTTACTTTGATTATAGTCTCGTGCTGAGGCTAAATTTAATGGTGGTAAAACTGATTTTTCCCCTGGTGGATTCTAGTTAAATTAATCTAGTTTAGACCCGCTAAATACAAGTTTCTAATGCAAAAATCTATGTAGATTCCGAATATCACAACAGTTTTTCCCAATAGCGACTTTTTTTTTTTGAGTTTATGCCAGCTTTTTAGGTCAAATACCACATAGTGCGGCGCGTGCATTGTGCAACTATGAGCAACACTGTATTCTATCCATTTAAACTCATGTAAAAGATCGAATTCAGGGGGTGCACAGTGCACAAGGAAAATTCGATATATTGAATGAGTTTAAATAGAGGAGTAGCATTGTTGCCAGATGGCACGCTACGTCGCTGCGCCACTGATTTTGCCAAATACATCACATCAATAACCGCGCCAAAGAATACTACAATCAGAACGGAAACTTACATACACTTTGAAACAAGTTTTACTTCGGGTAGCTTCGGGACTTCCACGTGAGCATTTCCGGCAGGCTTCGGCACTAAGCGCGATCAGTGGCGGATCCATGAGGGGGGGGGGTGGTGGCTGCGGGAGCTATAGTCACCATTCGAGCCAAAATTTTACCCTAAGAGGGTAAATTTTAGGCTTTTTGTTGAAAAAGTAGATCCCCCCCTTCTTGAAAAATGTCAATATCCGCTGCACTGGTTGCAATTGGTTGTAAGTCACCCTTGATTAAAAATATAACCTGAGAAAACACGTCTGCCATCTTTAAAAATGACTAGGCACGGTTGCCAGTTTGTACAGGAAAAGTCCACATTTTGTTTCCATTGGCACTTATGGGAGTTCTCGTTCTGACTGTGGTATTCTGTACGTCTATAAGTTGTATGTGGACATTGTTCAATGGATCTCGCGAGTCCCTGAGCACAGTGGCGGCTCGTGCAATTTGGCAACAAAGGACTGCCTCCATTTGAATCTATATCAAACAATCGATTGTTGGTGAAGCGCTGCTTCACTCTCGATGCTTCACTCTCATATATAATCTCATGAACGAGTCAATTTTTTTTTTGAAATTTCATGAGAATCCACGTTAACAGAACGTCCTCTATATATGAGACTATTGAGCGAAAAGGTTGAAAAACCTTCCTTGAAAATTGAAGTAATTCAAGAGAAAGGCACAAAAAAAAACGCGCAAAGTATTCTTGAATCATTGACAGTGTCTGCACACTTACAGTTTTTTAATGTTTTAATGGGTCTGTTGCAATTTTTTGCTACAACGATAAAGAGTGTTTCAACGTATGTAAAATTGCCCGAAAAGTCCATTGGTGGCATCGGAAAGTCATGAAATGCGATATTAAACTCACAAGAGACGTTCAATGAAATCCAAGATGGCGGTAAAATATCGAGCAATCTGTATGCATGCACCTTTACCATCCAAGGATTCCCAACGTTGACAACCTCACAGCTTCAGAGCTTATGTGTTTATTTACGTTGTGATTGGGTGTGATCGATATTATTGTGAGGTTGGCTATCCTTGGATGTTCGTGGTGCATGCATACAGGTTGCTCGATATTTTACCGCCATCTTGGATTTCATTAAACGTCTCTCGTGAGTTTCATACTGCATTTTATGACTTTCTGATGCCACCAATGGACTTTTCACACGATTTTATATGAGATAGAACCATAGCGCTGTAGCAAAAGTTTGCAACAGACCCATTTGACGGATTCCCTAAATTTAAGTGCTGCCGTTCGAGCATATTTCAAAACGTTTCTTTAATTCACTGATGATTCCATCGGTTGAGAAAAGATTACACAGTTCTGTTCAGTTCAGTTCATGACTGTACTAAACGAAAATACTAGCATCTGTAAATCTTTTCTCTCTCGGTGCAATCGCCGTTAAATTAATAAAATATCCGCACGTTTTTTAAAGCCATCAATCAACGACTCCACCGGCTGAAAAAAAGAATACGAATGCGAGTATTTTCGCACATTACAGTCATACACCAAACTGTACTGTGTAATCTTTTCTCAACTGGTGGAATCATCGATGACTTGAAAAAATGCCATTAAATATACACGGAACGGCACCTTTGCGAAATTTACTCCTCTCCCGTTGTACGACGCGATCTCCGGCAAACTTGAGTGAGGGTTAAAAACCATTATCGTAAATAAAACACCGGGCAACGTTGGCGCGGCGCTCTCTGACGTGACGTGACAAGACGCGAGAGGCGAGCCGACGCGACAAGCGGCTTTAAATAATTCATGAGCACCACCACTCACAAGAAACAAGCTCCGCGCTGTCTCTCACTTTCTCTCTCTCTTTCTCTCTCTCTCTCTCCCTCTCTCTCTCTCTCACTCCCCTCTCTCTCTCTCTCTCTCTCACTCTCTCTCTCTCTCTCTCTCACTCTCTCCCTCTCTCTCTCCCCCCATCTCTCTACTTCTCCTCCTCTCTTTCTTCCCTTCTCCCTCTCCCACTATACTCACTCTGAGATCCTCTCCCGTTTTACCCTACGAGAGAAAAACTATCTTGCTTATTTGCCCTGCTTCACCCTCGCCCCCCCTCCTCCATAACCAGGACTACCAATTCCGCACAAAAACATTTCCGTGATTGGATTACTCGCTGGGAACAACACCGGCGAAGCGAGAGATACGGACGAACGATACAAGACAAGATCAAGATTTCGAGAAGCGAGAGGTATGAGGGTCGAGGGAGGTTGTAAGCGGGATGTAAGTGCGGTGCAGCGGAGATGCTGCAGTTTCGGGACTTTGAGGGAGAAATTCGGGTGAGACGGAAACGGGGGTGATTGTAACGGGCGGAGGTACGGTCGGAGATGCGATCACTGGATTTACCCGGTTGGGTTGCAGAGTGGAAGGAGGGGAGATGGGGTACGGTACACCAGGTGTTCCGCAATGCTCAAGGACGGGATGCAAAGTTTCCTTGAGCTTTTAAAAATCGAGGATGCTGGTTCAAAGTCAAAGTCGATGCTGAGAGTTTAAGACGCTGGCGTTGACACTCGCTCAAGTATTCACACGTAAAAAAGATGAGAAAATGAAACGAAGTTTCAAGGAATTTAGAAAAAAAACAACAATTTACGAAAAGCTGCTTTAGGATTGGCAATATTATTCCTCCAGCACGAGCGGGAGCGGTGCGCCATATGGAGCTGCACTCAGTATGAAATTGTTCATACCAACGAGCTATAACCAAATAACCATAGAAGAGCTTTCTGGGACGTACTTTCAAAGACACCTGGGTCCTTGGAGGCAATCTTGGTGAAAACCTCTTATGGACATCTTACACGAGCTCGTTATTTGCCTTTTATTTTTTAACCTTAAATCGAAAGTTGGGACGAATCGGTTTGAAATGAATGTCTAGAGTGTTTTAGAAAAGCTATCAAGCTTGACACAAACATCAGTAGAACTATTTCCTTTAGAAGTATTTACACAGTAAAAAAACTGACACAAGACAGAAACTATACCAACATTTTCTCACCTGGACACTCAAAAACACTTGCACTTTCGTTTAAAACCTATTTCTCCTAAATTCGTTACATTTTTTATTTAAGGTTAAGGAGTCAGTAATTCCTCAATTTGGGATAGGACTTAAATCATGACGTCGCCTCTTTATTCTTCCTTATTTCTTATAACTCGTTGGTTCAAATTCAGTTCGTTTTCGGAAGAGCGCTGAGCTCGAAGTCAGCCTTGCACACTATTGCAGTTCTGCAATCGACCCTCAGCGATATCAGGAACAAATGCAAGAAGAGCTTGGGTTCTCCGCTTCACACCAAAGGTAGATTCAGCAATTTTACAACTACCATCCCAATTTAAATGCATGAGAAAAAATCGATTTGAAAAAAAGGCCATGACTGCCACAAGAATCGATTGTTTCTCATACGTTCAAATGGGATGAGTTCAAGGTTGCCAAATTCCTGGATCCGCCCATGAGCACCACCGTCCACCGACCTTTCCGCTTACCCTCCTTGAGCACTCGCTTATTAGGAAGAAGGTTGATTTGTTCGACAATTTTTAAAAGTTAAACGTAGCCGTACATTTACAGGTACATTTAAATTGTATTGAGAAGCAGGGCAGTAAAAAGAAACTGAAGCGGAAAATCCTTGATGCCAAAAAAGCGCTGCACTGTCCTAAACTGGCCGACCTCTGACCCAGTTTACAGCTCAGCGCACAAATACAATTGAAGATAGATCACCACAGCAAGGTTGGTCATCGCTGAAGATATTTGCAGGCAAACAGCGTAAAACACTCTCAGTGATTGCTCTTGAAGTGTCATCAGCTTGATGATGAATCAAGAGCCATGGACGGTACTTGTCAGCAAGTTTTGACTAGCAGACCAGAAACTTTGGATAGAGGATAATTCGAGTGGGGAAGATTGGGTTCATTCGTCGCAGCAAAGCAATACCGAAAAAAATTCCGGTTGAAATTTTTTACCGAGTAATTTAAGGTACTCATTCTAATTTTTGATCAAGAAACATAAGAACACGGGGCTCACAGTTATATCACACGATACTTATAGAATATTGCTCACCTTAAGAGTTGAGAATCTTTACATCCACTCTCGGCTTTTTTTTCTCTTTTTTTTTCTCTTCAAAAGAGAGAATTTCATACCGTCGGGTTGAAAACACAGAATTTCGAACAAAAAGCAGTTTTGAGCAAGAGTGATTATTACTTTTGAATTTAAAAAAAAAAAAAAAAAAAAAAAAAAAAAAAAAAAAACGATAAAAAAAAGCTTTGGGAAATGTTTTAAATGTGATTAAGATTAAGTTTTTGTACAGTAAACATAAAATCAAACAAAGCGTAAAAAAGCTTAGGGAAATATTTAGATAAGATTAAGATTAAGTTTTTGAACACTAAGCATAAAATCAAACAAAAAGTAGAAAAAGTTTTGGGAAATATTTAGATTGAGTGTCGGTGCATTCAAAATAGAATCAAACAAAGTACGGAAAAAAAGAAAAAAAAACACAATGGAGAACAGAAGATGATGTTTTCAAATACACTGACGAGACGTTCATTATTCAAAAACAGAATGAATTAAACGAACGGCAAGGAAAACAATAAAAAAGGCCCTAGACCACAGAAAAAATTATGAGTGAACAGGAAACTGAGCTGCAGGTACATCAATAGTAAACATTTTAAATACACATAAAACAAGTAAAAATTAAAAAGATTAAACGTCTAAAATACCGTAGAAACGCAACTCCAACATTTCAGGCTTCAGCGCTATGTGTATATTCGTTCAATCGTCTCAGTATTTTATTATTTATCTCTTTTGCTGACTCAAAAACGAGAAGACTATTACCGCTTCTTTTTATTGGGAATGGATACGACGCCCTTTTTAATGCTGAAAATATACAGATAAAGCACGATTTAATGTTAGAAATTTACGATTCAAAATAACGTTCAAGATAGTACTACGGGCAGCGATACGTGGCAAAATTCGACAACGGTGAAGCGATACGGGGCTCGAAGGGCGCGATTTGCCTGCATAACGAATACATACGATGCCGCAGTGTCTCATTAACTGCACTGAGGCCTATCGTTAACGTCAGAATAATGGCTCTCGAACAAAGCGCTTGAAAGGGAACCGCGCTCCTCTGGAGCTTGCTGCTCCCTCCCATCGAATATCGCATCGAGAGTTCAAGAGCTCGAGAGGCGGTCGGTGTAGGGTGGCTGTGCTGTGGTTTCCATACCCACCGAGTCAAATAAAGAAGATCTAATTAGTGAAAGATATGAGATATGAAGCTGCTTATGCGGTGCACTTTAAGCGGTGAAAAGGATGTTATGATAAATGCATCTTTCCAATTCTCTTTTCTTAGCTAAGTACGAGGTTTGGTTCCAAAAAATAATGTACCGAGATCTCCAGGTGGGCTGACCTATCAAAAAACGCATGGCACGACATCACCTGACAGCACAAGTTGGGAAATTCAGATTGATCAATTTGCTTATTCGTCAAACATTTCTAAGAATAAAGTTGTCATCAAGATCATTCGAGCTTCTACAACAATCTTTTTTGAGCATGAATGTTTCGCCCGCTTGTGAACACAAAGGGTTTTTTACAGACTTCAAGAGCCGAAGCCCGTATCTTACAATCAATGAGCTTCAGATATAGGTTCCGGTCAATAATTAACATTGAAAATTATAGGTTGGATAAAAAACGTTTCAGCACCTACACAGTGGTATTTTTAATCTAATCCGACATGCAACTGGAAAACCTTTTTTCAAATCAATATCAAAGTTACCAACAACATCTCATTACTTTATTCTCAAACTGCGTTCACAAGAAATTGAATTTTTTCTTCGTTAAAGCTGGAAACGTTCTAGAATTAATGTAAATAAGTAAATGAACTACTGATCACGTTCTTAATTGAAAAAACGATAGTTCAACTGTCTTCTTCTTTTGTGCAGGGACGCAATCTTAGAAGAAGAGTGGTTCAGCCGATTGAAAGTAAAAGGAGACAAAATGTCGGAGTCACCTCTATCAACCAAACGGAATGAGGACAACTTGGACGCTAAAAACATAAATCAAGTGAGCAAAATACAACCAGCAACAGCTGTTTTTTGTTTTTTTGTTTTTTGTTTTTTTTTTTGTTTGCTTGTTTTGTTTAAAAAGAATGAAGAATTAGCTCCACAAATGTCGCGATTGTTACATTAAAATGTGAGCGATCTCATTGCCGAGTCTTACAAGATAACATCAAACGGAACAATTAAAATTAATGTAACAGCTACCTTTTAATCTCATTCAATTATTTATGAGTTCTAAAGAAGTGACGCGTGAAAGATTTAAGTAATGTAAGAAATTTTTTAGCACAGGCGCTCCCTACAAAATTGTATACAATTAATTAATTATCTTATTTGGGAAGGAAAGGTCCATTTCATCAACTTCATTACGGTTGGATATTTGAGTTAAGAGCGCAAATTAAGTGAAAATATGCAATATGTCAAGGGTCAAAATGTTAAAAAGGAGGGTTGGGACGGAAAAGAAATAAAGAAAGGAAGAGGAGGAGGAGAATATGAAGAAGAAGAAAAATAAGAAGAAGAAAAGGGAAAATCGTTTTGCGCTGGTGAACTATGACCCTTAACAAATATTCGACTGCTCGGTGAGCATTTAAAAACATTCAACTGTCACCAAAGAATATATTTTTGATTTTTTGTTTCTTTCAGGACGGTTCGGAAAAAATAGAGGAGCAGACCAAGACACCAAACCTTGAAATGCAAACAGGTCGATTCAACGTTTACGGAGTGAACCTTCCAAAAACGGACAAGGATTACAGTCATCTTGCAGACAGTAATACAATCACCATCGAGAGCGAAAGTGTACATAGTAGCGACACAGAGCTAAGTAATTACATTACATGCTGCTCGGAGTGCGATAGATCTGACGATTTAGGTCACGTGGTTGACGACAGGAACGCTCACGATAGAAACAACAACAAAAACTCACGAAGGACAACCAGCACCAGTGAAAGATCAACGGGTGGCAGTGAAAGTTGTGGAAGTATTGGTGGAAACTGTGAAACAAAAAACTCATGCGAGGGTGAAAGGAAACTCTACGAGGCGATGAACTATCAGATAAAGACTAATCCTTCATTCACCAAGAAATTCGAAGGAGAAGAGATGCGAATAAAAATCACAGAGACCAAAGAGAACGTAAAAGCAATAACAACAATACACCTAGTACATACACCAGATTCAGATCAGAATGGGACTCAAGAATTCGAAGGCAACGTCAGTCGCAAAAAGAGATTGTTTATGCCAAACAAGAGACCAAGCGACAATAAATACCGGAAGTTATTCTACGAACTACCAGAGACGTCAACAGAGACCCAATATGCAGAGGAAGAATTTGTTTATGAACCGAGATTTAGAACGACCACAACCAAGCTTGTCATGAAAACTAGAAGCTTGATAAACCTGAATGATGCGGATACAGAGGCAACCGGAATGATGCCGGAGCGATCAGAGGAAGGTTTCAAAGAGAGTCTGCACCGCCATAAATCAGAAAATGACCTCAATTCCCTTCGAGAATCGAGGTCAGAATCTAGGCAGTCTGAACATACCAACGAAGATTCGCATTTTATTAATATAAAGAAGCAGCTGGAATCAGCCATATTCCAAAAAGACAAACATAATTCGAATATCACGAATATAGACGTTCACAGCAGCTCTGACGTTCGAAGACTGGGAAAAGGCAAAAGTCCAGAGGTATGCCGAGACTCACAAGCGCTACCTAAAACAATAGAGAAAGATCAAGGTTCTCAAGACCGGCAGTGCCGAATTACAGGTGCAACGTTTAAAAGCCCGTCAGAGGTACAAAACGAGAACTACCTTTGGAGCACGTGTCCTCGACGCGATAGATTCTGCTTCTACTATCCAAAAAAGAGAAACCGTGAAATAATTGATGACGAGCTTCCGGATCCAGACAAAGTAAAAGACATTCGGGACAGATTTGAGCACACTATAAAGACAGGCTCAACAGAGAATATTACCCCCACAATAACCAGTCCCAAGAAAATAACCAATAACCGACCCAACAAATTTCAGTTCAATACATGGTCTCCTGCGTATCACACTTATCCTACTGTGGAAATTACAGAGACAACAATAAATTCGAAAAAGGAAAACGGTCATGCAAAGCTCACAGAATCACCAAAATTTAAATATTGGTCTGATACGACAAGTGTCTCATCAGGTGTTGCCAGTGACTTCAGCTGTGAGACAGATTCAGAATCTAGTCCAAGACTGGAGACGCAGGACTTGTTTCAAATGTCTAACGATACCAACAGCTCAGGCCAACCAGTTTCGGTGGAAACTCTAAAAAAAATCCGCGCTTGTGGAACATCTACAACATATTACGGTGGTCGCATGATTTCCTGTGACAGAGGGATGGTAAGAAGTCCGATGACAATGACAATAATGGATGAGATCAGGCAAAATATAAAAGAAAATGATGTTAACTTGCAAATAGGCATAAAATCACTTCAGAATAAGTATAGCGGAATGAAGTTTCGCCTGGTAAAAAGTAACAGTTGCGGTAGTAGGTTAGAACTGACAGGGACAACTTCAAGTGACAGGTCCAGAAGGCATACCTTGCAGTCACAAGGCAAGTCTAATAAACTAGAACGAGTGAATGAAAATGAATCGAGCTGTTGGACAGATGCTTCGCGGGAAAATAAATGTAACAGTAAAGCAGATATCTTTTCGAATGAACCAGAAGTCACGAGGACGGATTTAAATTTCCTTAACGACAGCAACCAGCCATGTTTTGAAAAAAATTCGAGGAACGCGTGCGACTTTCAAATCGACGAAGAAGTGTCAGCAGACTTTCCTCGCAATAAATTTAACGGAGCCAGAGACAACGTCGATTACAATTCGATATGTTTAGTTGAAAATGACACCGAAGATTTCGTGCAAACTGATTTTAAGGCTCCTTCAGATTTTGTTCGGCCAATAGGACAGAGTACCAAAGAGATCGTCAAAGTTTTTGAAGCTGCCCAGAATCAAAAAGAGGAGGCTTCGAGTACTCCTTGGAAAACTCTGATCGAGTCACGCAAGCAAGCAAATCGAACTATAGGTATAAAAAGAGTCCCCGTTTTTGAGGAGATGGAGTTCGAAGAGTTCGAGATTTTGGACGAGTCATCAGCAAACCGTATCCCAGATGGCTCGCCGATAATGATAGAACAGAGAACATAACTTTAAATTATTGTTGTTTTATTATTATTTAAATTTTTTATCTATTTTTCTTTAATCAATATACTAGTCAAATTGCTTTAAAACACGTGTAAGTAAATACCTAAGCGCCGAAAAAAATGCAACCCAATTATTTTGAAAAATGAACGCAACAGTGTTGTCAGATTATGAAAAAAAAAAAAAAAAAAAAAAAAACAATAAAGCTAGTTGTAAACAGAATTTTTAGTAGTTTTGGAGGGACAGGTTTGGATGTTATTCAGCGTCAATTCTTTACCAAATTGCGAACCTCATTTGAAGTTGGATCAATCAATGTGTTGTTTGGAATAATTTCAGTATGTGCTCTCTCGAATTAAGCGCGAGAATCGTCAAAAATCAATAAACATTGTAACAGAAGTGAGTGGTTCCACCAATCACATAATCTAGGTCATTAATGTTCGTACTAAGACAAAAATGTATTTTAAAAAAAAGTAAATGCTAAGAGGATAAACATTGTTTTTGTTTATCAAAATAAAAAAAGTCTTTACAACTACAAAATAAAAACAGAATTCAGAGAGTCATTCTCTTGCGTTTCCACACCTTTTCAATAAAATAATAAAATGAAACCGAGGCTATGGAGCTGTTGGTCATCTCAATGACCGGACTGGAAAAAATGCTAATTCACGCATATTATTTAACCTTATAGTCCACATGAAACAACCGCTCTGAAACTAACCTTATCAGCAATACAATTTGAGATGTTGCATAACAACAAAAAAAACGAAGCTGAAATTGATTTGAAATTTACAATCATTTAGAGGTCGTTTCACAAAAGTTGACCGATGACAGCTGAGTTTGTTTACGGCGCAGAGAAGAGTTTGCGTCTTTGCGCAGCGAGCCACATGAACTGTCATCGGCCTTCTTTCGTGAAACGAGCACTAACTTTTTTCTTGATTTGCGAAAAAAAAGTCGTTACTATGAAGATATGCAATGAACTCTTGGACTGAACTTAATGATGGAGATTTTTTCAGAAGTTACAACACAAGGTATGAATGAAAGGTCAATTCAATCAGGAAGAGTTTTAAGAAAACAGAAAGACAGTCAGTGTTCTCTCCCGTTTTCTACGTTCAAATCATTGTGCATAGCTCATGTCCATGTTTAGGTGAATATTTTTCTCCTGGAAAGCTTCATTCCTTCAAAGCTGAACCCATTGCCATACTTTGACGTGATATCATGTCATACATACACTGGGCTGGTTTAACGTGACGTAGTGTCGCGTCAAACCAACGCCGCTTTTAAGTTACCGAAAAAAAAAGAGAGAAAAAAAGAATAATAATAATAGTAATAATGAAACAAAATAATAAATCAAGAAATATATATATTGGAAAAAAAAAGAAAAAAAAACATTGGATGACGATGGGTTAGTGAACTGTCTAGAGCTGTTTACTTCACGAGGGAAAATTGCTAATTATTCATAAATCTATCTCAGGCTGTTAGGACCAATGCTTTACTTCTTTCACTGTAAACAATTTATTCGGTTTTTTTTTCTGTCAAAAAAAAACTTTACTCAGTAATGTACTTGCCTCATGAGCTTTTGCATCAAAGCCAGCTAATACATTGTGAACCTAGTTGACTTATACACGCGGGCCAGTCGTGAAACTTTAAGACGCCAATTCCAGCATCAATTCTCAACTTTCAACGTTTCGACTCCTTTGTTTCGAACAAAGTTTTCTGTTTTTGTAGAGAATCATTTCAGCACTCAAAGAATTGGAGCACTGGTAAAAGTTGACTATTGTAGACGTTTGACAATTTACAACCAAAGCGAATTTAGAACCAAGTGAGAGACCATGGAAACTTTCATAAACTCTAAAGCTGAATATTACTGTGCGAAAATATGGTGAGGTATGAGTTTTCTCCCAACGAAAGAAAAAGTAGCCCTAACGTTTATAGTTATTGCAAGCCAAACTATTGGACGTTCAATATTAATTATTTTAAGATAAATCAACCGCAATGAACGGCAACGTTTAGTATGGACTGACCAATTTCGACATCAACCTAAGTTCTATCGTGCAAGCTACAAGCCGCGGCAAGTTTTGTGTTGCGGTAAACCAAACACATTTTTTTCACTCCATGTGGAGCTTATATTAATTAAATATGAATTATTGATTTTTTTGCAATTTAACGTGATTTTAGATCGCTCTACTGACTCGATCGATTTTTGGTCAATTACTGTATGGCTGTTGATTCATTTGGAAAATTCGAGACATTAAGACCTTTGTGATGATCTATGCAACAATTGGAAGATACATATGATCGGGACAACGAGAGCGTAAAAAGTTAGTTATTGGACCGTTTCGCTTGGTCAATGGGGCTGTTGCAATGTTGCATACTTTTACTACAGGCGATACAAGGGTCGATTCAGATGCAAAAAACTCCTAAAATAACGATAGTATCCCAGAAACTCACGAAATCCACTGATTTTGAGCACGCTATTGTGATGACGGTGGCGTTGGACACTTGGAATGGGAGATTCCCATCTTAATTTCGTCACTCTTTACATGCTGGGAAGGAATATCCACACTCCACAGGGTAACTAGTCATCAGAGGAGTGGTTGACAGCCAATTAATGGCACCGTGACCCCTGGTGACATCGGTGCCAAAAGAAAGTCGTATTTTATTGGCCACTTGTTGATGGGGTGACAGTATTATTAGATGGGAATCTCCCGTTATTGGTTCCCAACCTCGCCATTCGGATCGGGCGTTTAAAAGCATTGTATGAGTCAAGGAGTAAATTTCGTAAGTTTTTAGGGTTATCGTCGTTATTATTTGAGTTTTCACATCTGAATCGACTTTTGAATTGCCTGAAGCAAAAGTGTGCCACAGCCCCCTTGTATGCATGACTGAGTCTGTTTTCATGAATATCTAAGCTCCGGATTTAAGAGTTATGGCCTTCATTTGCTTAAATCTGCGCTATTTTGTGAAACGGGGGGAGGGTTGAACGGTGTCGCTAGCTTGTTTACTAAAAACACCTCCGGAAAAGGGATCGCTGTATCAAGGCTTGGGTGGCCGATAAATGAGTTTTGTGAAAGTTCTTTCAATTTCAAAAGGAAAAAAAACGCTATAATTTCTCACCTTTGCACTCTTTGATTCTTGATTTCTTGAATACTGATTCACGAAGCAGATGAATGATAAACTTTCTTACAGTTACATAATGCGTGCATTCGATTCAATTTGAATGTGTAAGCATAATTCCTTCGATTCATTTTGAATGTGTGAGCATAAATTCTTCTAGAGTTGATCATCTCATTATTCTGTGATCATTGTTTGTCAATGAACTTGTGCTACATGGAGTTTAGGACATTGTCAAGATTCTCTATTTATTACACTTAATTTGAAGTGTATATCTGTATATTTTTTTGTATTCACTGTATATTTTTGAAAACACATAATCCTCAGTTTTAAATCTACAGGGTGTCCCAAAATTCATAGTAACTATTTTTACCACGTATTTTTGGGGCCGAAATAAGACTTTTTTTCCCTATGAACACGTGTCCGAAAATGCCACCCCCCCCCTCTCGGAGCTCGGAGCTACAGCCCCCCAAAGTTTTCAAAAAAAAAATCGGTTTTTCTTCGTTTCTAGCAACGGATCTACGTAAAAATGGATGAAAGTTGGTTACTCGAGGTAACTTTCGGCGTTCTTTCCGATTCCGGGGTCGAAAATTCCTGAAAGGGTCAAGAAGGGGGGGGTTTGAGGGGGGTTCAAATTTTAAATTGAATAATTTTTTTAGTACTCTGTAAGAAAATGAGAAAAGTAACAAAAGAATCTCATGGAACAAAACAACAGGAGCATTTTTGATCTTTTGTGTTTTTTTCATAAGACACACGGAAAACGAGTAAAATCGATTTTTCGCTGGGACTGCACAGCCCGATAGCGCTGTTTCAGTGCCGAGTTGCGTCGAGTCGATCGTTGAGGCAGTTGAGTGCATATAGAGCAGCGCTATCGGGCTGTACGGTCCCGGCGAAAAATCTAAAATTTGAACCCCCCTTAAACCTCCCCCTCTTGACCCTTTCGGGAATTTTCGACCCCGGAATCGAAAAGAACGCCGAAAGTTGCCCCTAGAAACCAACTTTCATCCATTTTCACGTAGATCCGTTGCTAGAATCGAAGAAAATCCGATTTTTTTAAAAAAAAAACTTTGGGGGGCTGTAGCTCCGAGGGGGGGGGGGCAATTTCGGACAAGTGTTCATAGGAAAAAAAAGTCTTATTTTGGCCCCAAAAATACGTGGTAAAAATATTTACTATGAATTTTGGGACACCCTGTATGTGAGGATCGGAGATTGGGCAAAAAATATCAACTGAGGAGTGTAGAGCAGTAAAATTGGATGATGCGGCAAGGCTATTCTTTTTTTTATGTAGAGGGGCCGCATTAAAGCAATCATAAATGAAAAAACAAAATGGAAGGAGGGTATTTAGCCTTGAATCAATTTTTTTAGGAATACACGGTAGAGATGAAAGATTAAAGAAAGTGACTCCTTTACTCTAGTCTACAACTCGTTGGAACGTTTGCATAGAACAAACATCGTAATAACTTATTTCTCTTTTTACTTACACGACATTCGAGTGCCAGTTTTTCTGTTTGCTTGAGAGTAAAATCGACGGGTACACAAAGTACACCTCGTGAAATCAAAGAGAATCAAGATTTTAAGGGCTTGATGGCTAGCGGCTTGACAGCCTTTTGCGGTATTTGGCACTTGCTATTCAAAGTGCCTTGGATTTAAAGATGATCTTTTTGACTCAGGTATGACAGGATGTTTGTTTTACGTCGTGTGTCAACTCATTATTGTAGGTTTGCCGCCTCCAATGCGCCGTCACTTGAGTTCCAAACTTCGTTCGCTTCACTGGGAAACGAGCGAATGAACTATAATTCATGAATAAGACATTTCATCCGTCTCAAGTAAAATAAATTGAAATTCAGTCATTCCTGAATGAAACTTTTGATCTACGAATCGGTGAAAGGCAGACGTCAAGTGACCAAAAGACTGTACGGATTTCTTAAAATAAAATGATCTTTGAATCAAGTTAAAAATTGATTTCGGGCTTTTATACATTTAACATGCATCTAGAAGTTACTTATGTACCTCAAAATTGACACAAAAAATGATGAGCTCTATACGATGGAGGGCGAAAAGTAAATGTAATTTCCCTCTCAAATCTAAACGGCTGTAGTCACGATAGAGCGGTTTCTTTCATTCAAAAATAGACAAGAGAATACAATTTTTGAATGACCTGGACATTTCAAAAGACCAATTAAGTATTGTTGTTGATTGAGATGAAAATACGATGCTTCAAAAATTCCGTACGGTTTTGGTTTCGTTTTTTCTCTTGAACCAAATAATGGGTAGAACCATGGGCGTGCCGTGGTTTCCAGAGAGGGGGGGAGGACAAGAATGCAATCTTGCCGCCCTCCGCGAACAAAATTATAAATTTGATGACCCTCTTTTTTTCTTTCTTTTTTTTCTTTCTTCTTGTTACACACTGATTTTGCCGCCCTCTGAAATTCATTTTGAAATTTGATAACTTTTGTTTTTTTTTGTTTTTTTGTTTTGTTTTTTTTTGTGGGTTGTTCACCCTGATTTTGCCGCCCCCCTGAGAGTGCCGCCCGGAGCAAGGGTACCCACATGCCCCCCACCCCCACGGCACGCCCTTGAGTAGAACCCCTCCAAAACGTAACGCCCTACTTAATTAAAGCAAAATGTTAGAAATCATTGAGAAAAATATACACCTTTCTCTATTTTTCTACAGAATCTCCTTCAATTCAACATCATTTTTCGTAATCAGGGCAAAGCTTTCTGCTATCCCTTCTGCGTAGAAATCTCGCTCAACTTCGGAGCGTCACAAAAGAGCGGCATTTTCCTCGTCACTGTGGAAACGGGTTTTTTCGAGGCATTTTTTCAAGATCTGAAAACATGAAATAGATCGCGAGTGCTATAAATCTGGACCCATAAATGTGCGACTACCGGCATTCCGGTCTTTTGACGAGTAAATGCCCGTAAAAAGCTACGCCTCTGTACGAACAAGGAAGTCAAGTATGTCGCTCTCTTGTAATGCTTTGAAGTGGGACGAGCTTTCTACACAAACGAAGTAGCAAAGTTCTGTTCTCGTTACGAAACATGCAGAAGAATTGAAGGAGGTAATTAAGTGTATAAAAGTGAGAGGAAGTATACTTATTTTAGAGATTTAAAACATATTTCTGAAACAATTACTCTTGTCGTTATGTTATGTACCGGTAGAAAAAAATCAACTTTCTTTTATTGGAGGAAAAAAATCGAGAAAAAATCAGACGACATTTTTCCACTTATAAGGCAAAAATATTTCATTGACGCAAAGTCGAGCCTCGCCATAAAAGGACCAAATTTGGACCCTTTTTTTCGCCCCTCGAAATCCTGGACCAAATAGGGCTTAAATTACTCCCTAAGGTGACCTGATACTCGTGTTAAAATTTCAGCTTGAGTATACGGACGGTTTCCGAGATATGGGGGGGGGGGCAAAGTTCCCCATTGAAAGCATTGAAATGCAAGGTGACCTGATACTCGTGTTAAAATTTCAGCTTGAGTATACGCACGGTTTCCGAGATATGGGGGGGGGGAGGCAAAGTTCCCCATTGAAAGCATTGAAATGCGTATCACGTCACCTTAGGGAGTAATTTAAGCCATATTTGGTCCAGGATTTCGAGGGGCGAAAAAAAGGGTCCAAATTTGGCGAGGCTCTTTTACTCTGTTTCTGCCACAGAAACGTGCTTGCATAGCAATTAGGGCAATAGTTGCCCTGTAACAAAATGTTAGAATAAGTATTTAGAATAAGCAATTAGCTGAAAGAATATGGATTAATTTGTTTAAGACAAAGTAGCCATCAATAAAAAGGTTAAAAAAAAAAAAAAAAAAAAAAAAAAAAAAATAATTTACTCTGTACAAAAATAAAAACTTGCGCGTCAACTTTTGAATAAAAATATACTTCATCGTCGAAACATCAGCCGTTTAGATTTCATAGGCCATTTTTAAACTTACTTATCGGCCTTCCGTTGAAACAATTTTCGGTTTTTACAGTATTCGAAAAGAAATAATTACTGAAAGTTTGGTCTTACCATTTTTACTAGAATGGACGGAATCTTCTACAGGGAGGGGTTGTGGGGCTGCGCTGCTGTTGAGGGAGGGGGGTCCAATTCCACCGGTTGTGCTTACATTTCGGCAGTGCTGACAACATCCCAACTGAAAAAAAAGTAAAATTAAACATATTTTCATATTAACAGAAAAAATAGGTAAGTAAAGAAACTGATAGTCTGACTGAAAATAGTTGCGCATTAATCAAAACTTGCGATGAAAAAAATTTTATTTAGAGCGGGGTGAAAAAGAAGCGAAGATGATCGAATTTCTAATTATAGATTTTCAATTACAGGTGATAATTATTCGGAATTAAAGATGAACTGAGACGAAATCAAGGTAACTTTGTCTACGCGTTGAAACAAGTGTAACATGCGATGAAATTGTTAGAACTTTGGAGCATAGTCTGATGGTTTGACAAGCAGGCTGTAACTTCGAAAACTAAAGTTTATTCACTAAGTTCCGGGCCCGATTAATTCATTCATCGAATTATCGATCGATCAAAGCTCCAAGTTTGCAGCTATTCCGGAGACACGATCAGCAGAAGTTCCTGGAACGCCCCAGTGTTTCCGAAGCTGAAAGTCACTAATGAAAGCAATAACAGACTTTCGTCTCGATTAATTAAAACTTTTTTTTACTCTCTTTAGAAAATGTAGATCATGGGGAAAACAGACTTCTGAAGAATTTTTATTAGATATTCACTTTGATAAATACTCGGATATACTTACAATTATTAATAACTTGAGTTAATCCGCCTTGGCTTTAATTAGAGTACCAGTGCAGAAAAAATGCACCGAATGCAAACGCGGGTTAAGGATCTGTGAGATGTATTTTACTTGCGGGCAAAATGTAACTCTACATACGAGCATTTTTCCTCCTAAAACAGTAACAGAACTGCCAGATGAGAGGAAGGCGAAATGCGGAAGGAGCATCAGCATTGTTATCTTCGTATAAAGCGAGAAAGCCAAATTACCTTCATTATTCATTTTTCCGAGTTACTCTTCTGACAAATAATATGTGAGGTATGAATGTAAGCCAAGGGATTCTCCACTGCACACACGCGCTGAACTAGTTATTATAATGATCTGTTAACGTTTACAAAATTCGTAGTCGGTTGTTTATGTTGGCAACATATTGTTGAACGCAAGCTCTACCGTCATCTGAAACCAGCCAGATTTATGCGAAGTGCGGGGAGACAAGCTTAAGGGTTCAGCTCGCACGGTTTGAGTTTGGATTACGTAAACTCTTTTCCGCTCATTTCCGCATTCAAAAAATGTGTGGTGGATATAAAATTCCATTAAACGCGAATAAAGGCGGATCCTTGAAACTGCCTTTCTCCCTCTCCGATAATTTTAGCACATGAGTCCGAAAATGACAGAGGTATGGTCCAGTCATTATCCAGCGTATACGAAAGTCGAGAATTTCAAGGATCGTACGTCCCACAGGTCACCTAGGTCAGGCACCCATTAGACTGCCACTGTAGATACGTGTGCTTGATTTTTGGATTTTCAGTGACGATCTGGCATCATCTTCGGAATCGCGTAGTTACCAAGCCAGCTCAACTATCGTCACTTTGCGAGAATTCGATATCATGGCTGCAATGATATTAATTTAAAAAATAATCGAGGGATTGAAAACGCCCCTGAACGATCCTAGGATACTACCCGCAGCTGCTTTCCTTATATACAGTGCCCCCACCTACTCCTTTATCCTTTCCTTACCTTACCTTCCTCATAATTCCTTCTTTTCAACTCCTTCTCCTTCTCATCCCTTCCCACACCCGCGCTCACCTCGCCCGTAATAATTCATCCCTCAAGCAGAACTTCCTTTCGTTCGCCGACCCTGCTTTTCCCTAGCGGCCGCGACTGGCGCGCGGCGTCCCGTAAGTCCTTCCCACGCGACGAGGAAGGAACCGATGACGGGTGAACCACTCAGTGATATCCTTGTCGCCAACTCCCATGCTATGCCAGGCAGCTGCTTTTCTATTATTATTCTTAAATGACCAGCGAATGTTATACATACACATGTATTGATATAAATCAGTTTTAGATAATGCAATAAAATTTACCTCATCGAGCATGCGACCACATTCATAAACACAAATCTAACCAAACATTTCGGGTGACCCGGCAGCCCGGCACCTATCCTCAGTGGCAAATAAAAACACGTGAACTGCAACTGAAACGTTAAAATACTTAAGACGGGAAGTAATAAAATACGACATGTTACATTAACTGTGTAACACAGTTGTTGCGTAAGTATTACACTGTTTTACGCCAAAGGCGGATCCAGCAATTGCGGCAACTGTGTATTATTCCCATTTGAATGCATGAGAAACAATCGATCATTAAAAGAGGCATGGCCCCCTCAAGAATCGATTGTTTCTCATACGTTTCTATGTGGTATTTGACCGGAAAAGTTGGCATAAACTGTTTTTACAGTCCTAATGACTTGGAATTTGGTGTCTGGGGGTATTTTTTAACGCTGAACTCAAATTTTGCATCAGTTTTTCAAAATTCGAAAATCAAAGATGGCTGCCGATACTTTTTTTGGCTAATCGGTCGGCAGCCATCTTGGATTTTCGAATTTTGAAAAACAGATGCAAAAATTGAATTCAGCGTTAAAAAGTACCCGTGGATAGAAAGTTTCAAGTCATTTAGACGGTGTTGCCAAATTTCACTCGTCGCCTCTACAACACGTGAAAACGAGAATTTAGAGCAAAAATGCAAAATTCGAACTAATTTTCCCGGCAAAGCCGCATTTTTCCGCAACTTCTGACTTCAAGGCCTATTAGTACGCACTAAGGACTATCATTTCTCATATATATACCCGCGGGATGTGGCAGGATGTTTGAACCTAAGTTCTCTTGAAAATCGGAAAATTTACGTTTTTAGCTAAAAACTGTGAAGTAGCAAAAATATATCAAATTCAAATTAAATTTGGATAAAATAGGCATAAACTGATTGTAAGTACCTTCAGGAAGACGATCCATGTACAAAAATTTTGTTCTGACTTCATTTGAAACACTTTTTTTTCTACTTTGATTCTAGTCTCGTGCTGAGGCTAAATTTAATGGTGGTAAAACTGATTTTTCCCCTGGTGGATTCTAGGTGAATTAATATAGTTTAGACCCGCGAAATACAAGTTTCTAATGCAAAAATCTATGTAGATTCCGAATATCACAACAGTTTTTCCCAATAGCGATTTTTTTTTTTTTTTTTTTTTTTTTTTTTTTTTTTGAGTTTATGCCAGCTTTTTTGGTCAAATACCACATAGTGCGGCGCCAGAGTAGAGAAACTGAACTTTTTAATGAACGCAAAGTGGTGGATGTCCCCCGTTACTACCCAGTACCCCTTTTACCTAATCTCCTTTAAATATTTTAAGAAATTAAAGGATTATCCTGAGAAGAATAATTCTTAAATTCTAGTGATATTACCGGAAGCACAACGATATGTCAACCGAGGAGGGTCTAGTACCTACTTTTATCAGAAAATTCTTGTGATACCATCAGAATATGGCCACAGAACTAGTACTAGAATTTTCTCAACATGTTCAAGAACTGTATTGTGAAAACACCTGAATTTTTGAAATTCTTCAGTACCATATCCCTTACCTCGGTTCACATAATGTTGAGCTTCTCGTAATCTTTTTTTTTCCCCCCCCCGGAGCATGTACTCGTGAACTTCATCATCGCCATTCTCATCGTTGGTATACTTGCACTCTCTTCCGCTTAAGTCAAGTGCATTGCGTTCGTAGAGATTTAATAATGGAAGTGCAGGTGCTGTTAAAGGATATGGTTAGAGCTCAGATTCAGAGAATTGCGAGCGTCGACTATGTCAGGAAACGAATCAAGACGCATCGGTGAACAGATGGCTATACAGCAACGGGCTTCTCTGAAACTCGTCGATATCCAAGCCCACTTACTTGATGCTTTCCCGACTTACGTCAACACTCCTCGTCTTTGTCAAGTCCCGGTACTTTATGGGCCTAATTTTAACCCGTTCCTTGGCTTTCCATCGAAACTTCTCCGTATTGAAAAGTGCCGTATGCAATACATGGAGTACGGAAAGAGGATGAGGATCAAACTGCGGGAAGATTTGGGGAGAATTATAGGCTGATGGGAAATTGTGGAATATTGGATTATGGAACTGATGAAATACTTACATTCAGGAAAGGTTAAACTAATAGAAATGAAATGGATACATTATCAGGACCTTTTAAATTGAGGTGGGAAAATGTTTATAAATGGAGGAAATCTCAAGGTAAGTCTGGACCAGCCTTGAGAACCCTTCAAATCTCAACATTTTCCATCCTCAATTTTTAATTTCCTCAATAAATACCTATTCCATTTCTACTAATTCCAAGATTTCACAATTCTCCATATATCGAATTCTCTCCCTCGATCATCCTCCGGTTTGATCCTTATCCTTTTCTCATCCTTTATATAGGTAATTCATTTTAGGAGGCTTTTGCTCAAAACAGTAGTATTATTTACGTGTTCAATAGGAAAACTCATGTTACTTTTACCCTAAAAATACTCTCCCGAACTGTGGGACTGACATTTTGAAACACCCTATAGACCTACACCGCATATAAGTATAAAATTAGTGCGTTGCGCATTATTCAGTAAAATAAATCGTTGTTACAAAACGCTCGCGGTTTCGCGAAATGTAACATTTCCGAACTTGCTCCAGTAGGCCCTTCCACGGGAGTTGTCATTTCTAGAGCATCAGAACCACAGACTTTTCAGGGCTTACAAAACGCATGAAAAGCAATGAATGGGGAAAGAAAACGCGTCAGCAACTTGCGATCGAGGAAAACTCGAAAGAATGGAAGAGTCGGCGGAAACAATGACTAGTAAAACAGTTTATATTTGAGTGGTAAAGATCCTTCGAAGCGTTTATTTTGAAGAGGGATCAACACGAAAACGTAAAATCAAGAATCTAAAGTTAATAAATCAACAGTAAAAAAAAAAAAAACACCTCATTAGAATCGTTAATATTATACTTCATTACAATGGGTCTGTTGCAAACTTTTGCTACATCGCTACAGAGTGTTCTATCTCATGTAAAATCGCGTGAAAAGGCCATTGGTGGCATCAGAAAGTCATAAAATGCAGTATGAAACTCACGCGAGACGTTTAATGAAATCCAAGATGGTGGTCAAATATTGAGCAACCTGTATGCATGCACCACGAACATCCAAGGATAGCCAACCTCACAATATCGATCACACCCAATCGGAACGTAAATAAACACATAACCTCTGAAGCTGCGAGGTTGTCAACGTTGGCAATCCTTGGATGTTAAAGGTGGATACATACAGATTTCTCGATATTTTACCGCCATCTTGGATTTCATTAAATGCCTCTTGTGAGTTTATTACTGCATTTTATGAATTTCTGATACCACCAATGGACTTTTCAGGCGATTTTACAATAGATTATGCACTCTCAATCGTTGTAGCAAAAGTTTGCAACAGACCCATTAAGGGGATTTAATTTCAGCGGATTGCTCTCCCAGGTCATTGTAATCCCATTGTAATCTTACTTTTACTTTTCGGAGCAGAGCCTTTTTTAGACTGACAATTAGTGATCCAATTAAATATGAAAACAATGGCGACTATTGATTGTTATAGTTACGGTTCACCAGTCCCCTCAAACAAGTGGTCCTTCAGCCAAACGTCACTTTCTGTGTGGATAAGCGTAAGCACATAGCTACCTTCACTACACGACTGCACCTTTAAATAAATACCCAGACTCGTCAGTGTTTGCTGAAATTAGTGACGAGTGTAGAGTCAAGAAACACAGGGTAAAATGAGGGAAATGAGACTAAAGATAATCAAATCAAAATGATTCATTATCCTTCTTCCTCAAATCCTCGATTTTAATGTGTTTATTATTTAGAACGTATCGGGGTCGGGGAATTTCCATTTTCATTTTGCTGTTCAATCTTTGAATCTTTTATCAAACTAAAGAGGAATAAAAATTGTAATAGAGAATAGCAAAGGAGCGATCTGTAGAAAAATTGGACTTTTTTTTTTTTTTTTTTTTTTTTTTTTCCGCGAAAGAAAATAAAAAAGTTACTAAAATAAATAATTGAATAAAGAGACGAGCTAAAAATGATTATGATGATGAAATAAATTAAAAATTATTGAACGTACTCACAATCATAGCCGCACGTAGGAGTATTTGACCCGGAAAACCTGGCCAAAAACGGAAAATTGAAAAGTCGTCCAAAAAACAAACTATTGATGGTTTTTGAGAGGTAAGTAACCGCTCTATTGCGTAATAGATGTGTCGGAACATCTACGTTTATCTACTGTTTAGGGGACAACATGGAACTGAGCGCTCGACGCACCTGCGGTTGTTCACCGCTCGAAGCGCTGTTAATAATCAGTCAACATTTTTTATCGAGGACAAGCGTTGGGGCATCCAAACATTTCAGCGATTATGGGCGTTGTTTTAGATGGTATGTGCTTAATTTTGATGGCAACAATTTATTTTTCCGTGCATTTTTGACCCTTTTACATCTAATTTAAAATGGACATGAAAAAATCTCTAATTTTAGGCTCTATCTTTTTAAAAAAAGGCAATTTTGAATACGTTCCGGGCAAAACCGGGCACAACCAAAACAAGGGGGTTAGAGTAGACTATTTTAGGCAACTGCTCCAACAGTCAAAAATTGCAAGAAATTGCCCCCTTTTTTTAAAAAAACATGTTGAAGTCAAGCCTTTTTTATGAAATAAGCGTCAATAACTCGGCAAAAGAATGAGCTATCGACCTTTCGTTTGAGCCAAAATTCTTAATTTTTTACCCCTTTTCCAACTATGAACCGTGCAATAAGAGTTTTGAGTTTAAATTGGAAAATTAACCAAAATCGATTTTCAAATATTCAAGAACACGCAAATATTTTTGGCCAGGTTTTTGGGGTAAATACTCCAACGTGAGCCGCACTGTGGAGCGAGGTATATGGAGGCAGCGGACATAGGCTTATTTCAGGGATACCTGCACTCTCAGTAATGTGCAATACATAAATTCCTACGTATTTTTTGCGTAGAGTTCAATTTCAGCATTGGTTTTACCATAAAAGGGCTTGTTTTGAAAATAAATCCGTATCTTACATAGTAACAACTATTAAAATTTGAATTTAAAACCATCCCTTTTCCGCCCCCTCATTTTCATTTATTTCTTCGTAGTTTTTTCGCATGCAAAGTAAAAATCTGACCAGTTTCATTCTCATTCTTATCAAGGAAAATTGGAGCTCTAGATGCGAATGAACCAGCGTTGCCAAATTTCTCGAAAAATTCGTACATAATAATATCTTTTTTTTTGTTTTGTTTTTTTATTGTTTTGTTTTTGTTTTGTTTTGTTTTATGATGATTTTTTAATAAACATAAAGAAATAAATGACGCAGCAGTTAGAAGCAGAAAAACGCGAGAACATAATGCAGAGCCCAATAAAATACAGGAAAAAAGGCTGGATTCATTTACTTTTACAGATTAGTTAGTCGCACTTTTAAAGCCCTTGGAGAACTGCAAAAGCGAGTACAAATCACCATTTTTTAATACCCGACATTTTCGCCTGTATAAGATACGACCGTATAAACGTAATATAAAGAATACTGACTCTGACTGTGACAATAGAAATGTATTAAGGAAATTAGGTTCGAACGGAGATCTATGATATCAGATCAGGGCTGCCGTTATGCGTATAACTATACACATTTTCTCATTAGCTCAATGTCAAGCTTTTGAATTTCCCGCCAAATTTCGTAACAGTGTATCAGATGTCATCCTAAGATGTTAAAGGTACTGCGATTTGTCTAAGATAACGGATAGACTATGGGTTTTAAGTTTAAAATCATGATTAGAGAGATCCACATCGCATCGTAGCGATGAGAAGAAAAGCTATTTGTGATAACACGAACGTTCGAAATGGATACCAACGCAAAGTAGAACGGAAAGTAACCTAAATAGGCGCATAGTTTTTTTTTTTTTTTTTTTCAGGACTAAAATTTTAATTAACGATCTTGACTTAAAATACTCGCTATGACAATATTTTGGTCACTCCAGTTTGCAAACTTCGATGAAAATCAGGATTCTCGGAAAAAAATGCTTATTTTTAAGTATTTAAATGAGATGATGATGGGGGGGGGGGGGGTTCAGGATTTCTGAGGTGGAAAATCATGATAATATAATAAATATCGAGATTTTGAATCCATATATCTTTTATTCTTCCAAAGGTTTTGAAACATTCGAAACTTGGGACACGGTGCTAGCCAACTGCAGTTTCTGGGCATTTTTCGGCCTGATTCACAAATATGTTTTCTTCAATTCCTCGAAAGTTTGCAAATATTTGCAGCCAAATCTGCCATGTATGGGTGCAGTAGAGTCCCAGGAACACGAAAATTGCCATCCCGACCCTGAGATAGCCTGAGCTAAGAAAGATATGGCCCGAAATAGCCTAAAAAAACTCGTTTTAAGGAGAATTTGGCAACGTTGCTTTTTTGAAGTCAAAATTGTTGGTAAAAATTTAATATGTATGATCAATTTCATCCTCTAGTATTGCTCTACGACCTCCAATAGCCCAATTGGACCTAGAAGGGCTTGTAAGTTCATAATTTTGCATGATAGTTGGGGGAACTGGCTTTTCAAATTTGACCAATTTTGCTGTCTGCACGAGGGACGTAACTTTGATCGAAGTTTTTGCTCAGGAAAATCATCAAACATGAAAAAACCATGTTTCTACTAGTTACTTAGTGGTAAGAAGAGATAGTGTAAACAGTTGAATTTGCATTTTGAACACCTTCAATTTTGATGCTATGTCCGCAGTCTAACATGGGGACGCTCCACAGTGAGCCGTAGCCGAGATATTGTCTTTCTCTCTCTTAGTCTATTTGAACGCATGAGTTAGAAAAGGATGGAGATAGGGGCTGTCACGTGATTTCAGCCCCTCTTTCTGTCCTTTTCTAGCACATGTGTTGAAATGGGCTGAGAGAGAGGAAGACAATATCCTGGCTACGGCTATGCTCACAATCGTAAAATAAATTCGAAGAATAATACGAGTATAAAGCATGAAAAGCGTTTGATCAATTTTTATTTGGCTTTCGGACTTATTTCAAAGGAGAAATGTGGAAAATATTGAAATTACTATCTCTCGATAAACTTGAAAGAAAATAAAGCAGCTAGATCGTTAGACTCAATTTATTGTTGTTTTCTGTTCAAGTCACAAACTGGCAGCAAAGGAACGTAAAAAGTAAGACTGAGCAAATGAGCATGGAGTTACAGAGCGAATTCCTCAACGAATACACCAACACAGGTTTTCATATTTTCCACATGAAAAATTTCCTTTCCGCGTCGAGAAATTAAAATATCTCCTCTTCCACGGTACTTCTGCTCAGTTTTTATTTGTTCGAAAAAGAAAATCGTGGGTGGATTCCAGAGCTGCCATTTTGCGTATATAATTGATGATATTTTTCAATTCACCCATGATTTCCGCCGGTTTAGAAAAGATTACACAGTTTAGTTGAGTGTATGACTGCACTGCAGGAAAATACTCTGATTTGTAATTTTTGCTCAATCGGTGCAATCGCTATTAAATTATTAAAATATCCGCAGGTTTCTTAAAGTCATCTACGATTCCACCGGTTGAGAAGGGATTACAGCTCTGCGAGGATTCTCGTGCAGTACAGTCATAAACTGAACTGAACTGTGTAGTATTATCTCAACCGGTGGAATCATCGGTGAATTGAAGAATTCCATTAATTATACGCAAAACGGCAGCTATGGTGGATTCCTTTTTCACTTCCTCGTTTCCTCTAACGTCATTTTTTAGGAACGACCACAACGAGTCGGACTGTGTTGAAGTTTTAATCCTACAAAAAAAAAGTTCGCAGTTCCTCTGTTTACTCATAATTATTTCTTCTTTTGGGGCTCATGAAAATGAAACTTAATCATTGCAAGTCAAACGGGTCAGCGATAACTATCCTCGCTGAGCAAAATTGAGTTTAATGCAAGAGCTGGCGATGAGAAATTTTCAGCAGCGAGTTTAAGAGCGCAAAAATAACTCAAAGAAAAATCGACGTTTTGGAAAATTATTTGAGGCTGGCGATTCGGAGGTGCCTCAATAAAGTTCTCAAAATGACCAGCTAACAAAGCCTTGAAATCAAAGCTTTTTCAAACTCACCTTAGTAGTATTAACTCGCCTCAAGGTTATTGCTAAGGTCTACGCATGTTGACTACTTTTATTTGGAAATTAGAATTGTAGAAAGTGCTGCATGAAAAAATAACAGTTTTTTTTAAAACATTCTAGGCCTTCCAGTTACTAGGATAGTGCGCAGTTTCCGGCCAAAAATTCGATGGAAAATCGATAAAGAAACGTCACAATTTCACTACTTTCTGGCATCTTTCCATCCTTTTTTTAATTCCTCCGTCATTTTCAGACCAAGGATAAAAAGTAAATTATCTTAGTATTTGATAAGTTCAGTCCTTCCAAAGATTCAACTTTTGAAACAAATCATTTATACTTTGAAGATTGCAGGATACTTTGAACAGACCAATCAGACACAGATTCAAGGAGCGGGAGATTTGAAAAGACCGCAGTCACAGATGGTGATTCAACAGGCGGCAGATTTGAATTGACCAATCAGACGTAAGTACAGTCGGCGAGGCAAATAATGTCAGTAATTACCTTATTACCTTAAATTTTGGCAAAGGTGGGCTACCTGAAATCCTTCGATTCGTCATGATAAGTATTGCAGGTTGCCCGTCTGATCCAAAATCTAAGGAGTCAACTGAGTTTATTCAATTCGTTGATTATCCAACAAGCGCGGAATTTGAATAGATGCTGAGATGCTGTTTCAGTAGTTGAGTGACGTCATCACAGAAACAGTCGACCGAGCCTTCCGGTTGACGGTTTTAGTGCAAAATCAACGGTTAGCCAACGATCACAATACTCATCAGTCATCGGTCGCAATCAGTTGTGATAAAACTCGCGTAGCGTTCCAATTTATCTCACGCACTCTTCCGTGGCCATCATGCATGGCTATTCCATTCTAAAGAAGAAAATCGTACAAGGAAAAAAAGATTAGTGAAAATAACCATACGGATACCTGATTTTGGCACCTGCTAGATGTTATGGTAAACTTGACCAGAAGTATGGTACATTTACCGATACTTTGACTAAATTCGACATGCAATCAGGTAACATCATCCTAGTACCTAGTCAAACATAGTATACTTCTGGTTAACATTACCATAACATCTAGCAGGTGCCAAAATCAAGTATCCGTATGGTTATTTCCACCGTAGTTTTTTCCGTGTATAAACAGGGCATTGTTAAACGACATTAAATGATTAAAATCGCATTAATGACCCGACAAATTCATTTCTTCCAAAAAAAAAATTACAGAAAATGTCTCTGTGTTGTCAGGAAATGTGTACGATTTTTGCTATGAGAAAGAGATAGCAGTACATTGGGGTTACGTGAGAGCAAGATAGATAGTTTGAAACGTTCATCAACGGATGATGTCATCACTAAAACCGTCTATCGTCCCGATTCTACCTTGATCATGAATGTAGTTGTTCCAACTAAACGTGTCGTCGGAGAATAAGAGGTTGATAACCATGTCGGCGGTTACGTGAAAAGAGGTAATGGAAATAAAACAGTGAATATGAGAACTAACGACTAAGTAAACATTTCCCGTCACGATTAAACTTGTAAACGACCTATCGCGACACAGCTCTGAACATATAGACAGAGTACAGCTATGGTTGAATGCAGAAGAGGTGAACTGAAGCAGGCATAACGGACTAATCCTCATAACGAGACATTTGGGACGGACTGTGCAGTGTGCGGACCGATCGTGTTTATATACTTCTTGAGTGCCGAATAGATGCTTCAATTTTATGGCTAATGTTGTTGCTGCAAACATCCCGAACTGTTTCAAAGGGAAAAATGGGTGGAGAGTGAATGTATATGTTTCAAGGCACATGAACTCATCAGTTATTTAAACATTTTGAGCTCCGGCCAAGAGTGGAGGAAGGGCAACGATATGGACCAATAGAGAGGATTTGTGGGGCATGCTTTTGAGGCTGCATGATGGAAATTTCTTATGGACATTTTCACTCGGGCTTCGTTTGTTTGCCTTATACGACGAGGTATATAGTCATAGAGAGGCTGATACATGATACATGTTGCGTCCTATCCAGTGGCGGATCCACGGGGGGGGCGGCACGTCCCCCCCCCAGAAGCCTCAAATGTTGCATTTTTTCTACAGAAAATAGCCCGAAATTGCTTCCACCAACGCTTCAAATTTCAAAATTTCACAGGCGAGCCCCCCAGAAAAATTTTCCCCTAGTAAAAATGGATCGTTCAGGATCATTAAAAAATGAACGATCCGGATCATTCAAATTTGAACGGTTTTTTCGTCGGATCGTTCAAATCTGCATGATCTGGATCGTTGAGTTTGAATGATTTGGATCATTAACGGTTTTGTCGTGCATTTAAGTCTAAAATTCGGCGATTCGTGACTGTCAAAGTATCCAAGTTGGTTATTGTTGGGGCCTAAAATTTATACTTAAGACAAAGATTGGTGATTTTTTGTGATTTGATGTTCTTCGGTGAGACCTAAGGTTTGTAAATCTGTCTAAGTTTTTACTTTAGTCCCATTTCTTTTGCTGTCGTGAGGTTAGAAAGTTATAGCACTGAAATTCCCTAAACCGGACCGCCTAGATTCTTGGTCTAGATTAGGAAACTTTGATGACATTCTGAGTATTGTAGGCTTACCTAGCTGTTAGCTGGATCCGCCACTGGTCCTATTCCAAAATGTGACAGCATGGGCGGTCTGCTTCTGGTTTATCAAAGGTTACATAATAATAAAATAATGGAGCTGTTGCAAACTTTTGTTACAGGCTTATTAATAGTTGATTATGGGGTAATACCCTGTAAAACTAACGATTAGCGCACTAAAAAATCACGAAATCCACTCCTAAACTCACAAAATGCTTTTAAACGCGAGACCGTAATGGCGGCCGGGGCCGCGGTTTTCATTGGGGTTACCTATCTTCAATCAGCGCCATCTACACGATGTGTTCTCGCAACACCACACAAGAAGAAGAAGAAGCATACAATTGCCATAAGAAAACCGCGGCCTCGGCCGCCATTACGGTTTCGCATTTAAAAGCATTTTGTGAGTTTAGGAGTGGATTTTGTGATTTTTAAGTGCGCTAATCGTTATTTTTACAGGGTATTACCCCATAATCAACTACTAATAAGCCTATAGCAAAAGTTTGCAACAGCTCCATTGTATGCATCTAAACGAAACATTCAAATGCGAGTAAGTTATGCTGATGTTTACATAAACGCGGTGCGGAGGTTCCGTACATATAATTGCATGTCGGTGATAATAGTGGAGCAGGAGGGTCGCCAATACTGGACCGGTACCCCAAAACCGGACCGCCTCGCGTTTCTCCGCTATAATGGTGCTGTGCTGTAGCGGCAATGGCGTGAAGTTGCTCTTTTTTACCCGAAGGTGTCGCTCATGCATCGAAACCTCTACAGTGACTAGATAAACCACAGTGTGGTCATTTTGGTCGAGTTGCTGATTGGCGGACGTTTACGCACCCAAGCGGCCTCATTCGCCAATAAGTAACGCGTGTAAAATATCTGATTTCCAAAAAATAAGAACGATCTAGCGGGTGTGAGGAAAAAGGAGTTAAGAGAATGCAACCAATTTGTTTAACAAACTGGGCGCTAACGGCTTAAACCGAAGGATCCCCTTGATTCAGTGATTACTGGAAAATACGGGCTAAAGTTGGAGTTTTAAGCTCAGTTTCATAATCTTGACGCTTTTATCTTTCGATAGAGACCTTATTTTCCAAAGGTTCGAGGTTTACATTTTTAATGATTTTTTTAAAATCGGGTGTTTTACACGCGTTCTTATGGGCGGTAAAGTCGACTTGGGTGCGTAGCAATTGACCACACTGTGGTTTATTTAGCCACTGTAGAAACCTCAAGTTCATTAATGGTTTTGTCTTGCATTTAAGTCTAAAATTCGGCGATTCGTGACTCTCAAAGTATCCAAGTTGGTTATTGTTGGGGCCTAAAATTTATACTTAAGACAAAGATTGGTGATTTTTTGTGATTTGATGTAAGACCTAAGGTTTGTAAATCTGTCTAAGTTTTTACTTTAGTCCCATTTCTTTTACTGTCGTGAGGTTAGGAAGTTATAGCACTGAAATTCCCTAAACCGGACCGCCTAGATTTTTGGCCTGGATTAGGAAACTTTGATGACATTCTGAGTATTGTAGGCTTACCTAGCTGTTATATTGGTGGTTTGCAGATGTTTTCAATCTTTACTTCAATTGATTTTCAATTTTTGCAATTTTTTCCATTTTCATCACAATTCCTCGCATCAAATTTTTTACGATAAATTTCATTTTTGGATTTTCTAAGGTACAAATGCTGACTGTTTCATTTCCTCTCATGGCGTGCCTTAGCCATGGTTGCTAAGTGAAGAAACATGCATTTAGAGCAAAAAATCAGTGATCATGAGTGAAATTTACCAGGCGGTCCGGTTTTGGAGCCCCTTTTCTCAGACGGTATTTTTGACTTCTTTCGCAAATTTTTTTTCTCACAAAAATTATTTTAATGGCTCAAATTTTAAACCAAGGCAATTATTTCAAGGTAATGGTTCTGTGTGCACGTTGATATAAAGTTTTTTTAAATTTGATCAATTTTTAGCTGAGTTACAGCCCAAAAACAAAACAGCGGTCCGGTTTTGGTTCCCTTCCTCTATATATTATATATATAAAGCTGACGTCCCTCCAAAATGTTTTTTCTATTTCCCGAAAATTGGCCGAAGCGATTTCCCTCAAATTTGACACGATGATTCCTTAGGATATTTAGAAAAAAATCTGTCGAATTAGTTTTCTAAAAAGTTGTCTGTGAGCGCCGCAAATTGAATTTTAAAATAAGAGTGAAAACTCATTTTTGCACGACGCACGGACAGCGAGGTGACGCGATGCTCCGCGCCATCGCCTGAGCTGGATTCTCTGATCTGCCCCTCCCCTCCACTCTACGCTCGGCAGAGTCTCGCCTTATCAGTTGATCAGTCAGTGCAGCGAGAGTGGTGAAGGGGGGAGGTTCGTTCCTCGCTCATCTCTTGCGCACTGATTACTTCGTTTTTTCTCGAAAATTTTTCTGTCGCTCGCCCGTACCCGCAACCTTCTCTCTCACTCCTTACGGACGTTCATCTTTCTGGACTAACGCACTCCCATTCTTCGTATCAACCATTCTTTTGCCTTTCTTCTTCTTTCCTCTCTTTTCATTTTATTATTTAAATTTTTATCATTTCGACTTACATCACTCGGGATCGTTGAATAACGTTCCTAATATTTTGCAGTATTTTTTTTTTTTTTTTTTTTTTTTTTTTTTTTTAAGAAAACATTCTTAGCGCATTGTGCATTTATTTTTACCGTGGATTGTCACCGTTATATGTAACCTTTAAGCACTTGCTTCTCTTTTAATTCTTCTTCGATTTTTAACGCTTTTATTTTGGTATCCTCCGCGTCTTATTGGTTCTTTTTACGCATTGCCCGGCAATATATATATTTTTTTTATTTATTTAATACAAGAAAGTGCAAGCGCTTTGCGCTCACATTTTTACATTTTAATCTCTTTAATTCTCAGCACCAATTCTCCGTTTCATTTTTTTCATTTTTTACCAACTATCAACTAGCCCGTAACCCTAGAATGCTGGCCGTGGAGGGCGCCCGTAGGGTGCTTGGAACGGCTAGTATATACATATAATTGCATGTCGATGGTAATAGTGTCTAGTGTAGCGCGGGTTGTTTGAAATGGAAGTCATTTCCTGGGTTGGTGAGCGGATTTTAGAAAGTTCTTAATGAGCGCACCTTCATTTTCGCCGAATTTTAAGTTAGAATCAATGTCTCATATTGCTGTAGCAAAAGAACGCAACCGACCCATTACAGTTTATGTGTTTCGTTTATAAACGGTATATTCAAACTATTTTGCATACAGACCTGGCAACATAGCTTTTCGTTAATTCAGAGGAAGTTCAAGCGAAAGTGAACAACTGGAGTAATGGCGGGTATTTTTATACTCCACTTTCAGAGCAAAGGAAAATACAGTAAACAGCCGTATATGAATAACACGCCGAGGATTTTCATTCCGTAAACAGCGAGATGAAAAAGTAGATATAAAAAAACGCACGTTTAGCTTAACAAAAGCTCAGCCCCCGAACAGCTTCGCCGAAAAGGATACTAATAAGCTCAATATTCCTTACTGGCACAAAAGGGTTACCATGGACACCCTCCAGACTTTTTGTTGAGAACGGCGGAAAGAGTACTCTGCGGGAACATTTCTTGAAAGAAGCGATTCTTTTTAAGTTTCTTCCAGAGTTATTTCCCCTTTATCACCCCCGTCTCTTTCCTCTGTTTGAAGCAAACTTCTTCTTTTTCACCGACGAAAGATTTATTATTCTCTCGCATCTAACATCCAGGTTACAAATGCAGAATTCACCCTCAGACGATTTAGAGAAATGGAAACAGTTAAATTTTTGTTTAAAATTAGACGGATTGAAGATTTTTCTTCTTAAATTTAGGATTGCAATACCACCGATGCGCGTCGCAAATTGAAGCGGTGTATTTTATTGTTTCTTTCAAAACTATTACACCGCGCACAACCAATACCACTATCAGTTTAATCAGTAACCTAAATAACATTATTTGATTAGTCAAAGTATATAAGGTAAGTGACCCCGGGGTCACTTAAAAAAAAAAGTAAAAAAGAGAGTGGTAAAAGTTTTTCATTGGTGACCAATAAAACGGTTCCAATTCTCCAGTGACCAATGAATTTTTCATTGGTGACCAATTAAATTACATTGGTCACCAATAAAATTACATTGGTCACCAATGAAAAATTCATTGGTCACTGGAGAATTGGAGCCGCTTTATTGGTCACCAATGAAAAACTTTTACTTTTACCTTTGGGCCCAAAGGTGGCCATACCTATGCTTGGGGCCAATATGCACGTATAAGTCATGAGAGATAAAAAAAACTAAATACGTCAATTAACTATTCCGACAAGTATTCAAATGCTATTTTATCGTTCAAAAACGGAATCTAGACCCTAGTTACACCAGAAATTATAATGATTATGATGAATTGAAAGTCAAAGGTGGAATCAATTTAAGGGCTTAGCTTTTAGGATTGTTTACTTCCGTGAAAATTAGCTGAAGACCTGAGCGAAAATCGACGTTGCACTGTTCCGCGCCGACTGAATCGCCCGATGCTCTTGATTTTTGGAGTGGGGGAAGCGATAGCATCCTGCTACTACAGTGACTGGATAAACCACAGTGCGGCCATTTGCCCTCCACCCCTCAATAGTGCACCCACTTTAGCATGGGTAGCATGGGGAGAAGGATTGTTCCTGGGTTTCGGAATGAAATTTTCTCTACCCCCCGTCTGAAAATAGTCATTAATGCTATGTATAAACCATTTTTAGGGCGGGGGGTTGCGATATTTTTTACTAGTGACTCAGGAAAGCACTTCCTCCCTATGGCGCCCGTGTTAAGTTGGGTGCGCATCCGCGGGGGGTCAGTTACGGGGAATCGTTGATTTCTCTTGATTTTGCGAACCAATATGTTTCAAATTTGACAGAAGAACTTCTGTCGTGTCTAACTTGCCTACGAGAACCCTATAAAACTGTTAAAATACTTCTAAATGCTCAAATTCGCGATGTAAGGAATCCGACCAATCAGAAAGACGACCAAAATGACCGCACTGTGGTTTATCCAGTCACTGTACCTGCTACTCAGCACCAACGCCATCTATCGTCAATTCGTGTAATTAACTTAAATAAGCTGGGGTGGGCCACCTTAAAGAGCCGGGCCACCTTTGGGTCACCTACCTTATGAAAAAACAAGTTTTTCCAGGCAGTGTAGACAATATTCACGCGATTGTACGATCGCGTGAACGAAGATTTTCTGCGCACCTCTGCAGTCTGCACTGCATCCTTGTAGGCAGGAATTCTCTTCAAATGATGGGAACGCGAACGATCGATGCGCTATGAGAGAATTTCAGCATTTTCCGTTTTTTCCGTTCAGTTTTTATTTTTTTCTGTGGATGATGCACACAATAATCGAAGGAGAGAAGAAAGACAGGAAGAATGCGCGATGATTCGACGAAGATTGCATGACTACACGTTGAAATGAGAAAGGATTAACTTCTCCATCTTTTCAAACAGCTGCGTGACTGAACACAGCAGAGAGCTGATTGTCGTCACCTCGATGATGGCTCGCTCGAATTCCCGCTCAAAGTCACTCTCCCTATACAAGACAAGTCACTCGGCTTTTATTGCTATTAAGCCCCGCGCTATTTGGGTCACAGCAGAGCTCGGCGGCCGGCGGGAGCGGCGCGGTGGTGCGGCGTTTGACCCCGCGAAATGATTTCATCCACTCCGAAAAATATTCCATAAACCGCGAACAATGCCGATCTGCATCGAATAACGCCGATTGGAGAGGAAAAATATGTAAATAAACACCGTCAAGCGATTCGTACACGATCAAACTAGGATCGTCAAAAAAGCAATCGATGAGCCGAAATCCACCGCAAACGGCAGGTAGGTGATGAGCCAACCGATGCATGATTGGTTGATGTTCCGTTCGTCAAACAACTACAGAGTTATTTGACGATGGATGGTGTGTCATCTGCTCACCAATTTCAGTCGACAAAAACCAATTAAACCCGTTTTCGAAATGTTTGGGTCAAGTTTATGTTGAAATTTTGGAACAGTCAGGTTGGGAATACTATGCAGTTTGATCAAATCCGTTTGGGCGTGTACGAAGCGCTTCACAGAGAGAGAGAGAAAATGAACTATACGGAATACCACAAGAACACTTTCTCAAATCAAACTTAACCTGGAGAGACCCTCAATACCCCCAGATGAGTACGTTGCACAGCTCTACAGATCGTAGATCTACGCTCAAGATTTATATAAAAATGGTGCATGGCTCTACAGAGCGTAGATCTACGCACCCTTGCATTTCACTCCTAAAATTTGTCTCTAAAAAATGGTGCACAGCTCTACAGCTCGTAGATCTACGATCAGGGTTCCTCTCAAAAGATGTGCGCAGCTCTACAGAGCGTAGATCTACGCACCAAAAATTTTACTTATGAAATAAAATCTCACAAATATGGTGCACAGCTCTACAGAGCGTAGATCTACGCTCCCTATGTTTTTCAAAATATGAGGACATCCCAAAAAAAGAGAGCGTAGATCTACGCACCACTTTTCCTCAGTGAACTGGAAAAAAGTGGTGCGTAGATCTACGCACCACTTTCTCTCAGTAAACTGAAAAATAGTGGTGCGTAGATCTACGCACCACTTTAGAACTCTGAAGGTTAAGATAGAATACACATTCAATGGAGCCCCCATTTTCCCATGAAAATGGAGGAACAGGACTGCAATAGTCCAAAACTGCAATTGAAATTTCTCTAGAAAACAGTGAGAGAAGAAGCGTAGAGCCGCACTCTTAGGGTAAAGATATTTTTTTTTAAAGTATCCCTCAGCATAGGAATATGGTCTCTCAAGGAGACAGCATCACCGCAAACTTATTTAAGTCAGTAAGCAAATTAGTTAGGTTGGTACTCACCCATTCCTGCTCGACGGAGATAGAGTTTAACATTTGAAGACACGCGAGTTGAAAAACAGAGGCTCTGAACTAAAGACATACACTTGCCACACAGCAAATATATCTCTTGCCCAGAACAACTATGGTATACTTTCTTTTAGTTTCATAAGTGCTCAACAACGTGACTTGAGTCACTTGAGGAGCGGAGACTCACAGAGAAAATAACACTGAGACTACAGAGTGGTAATGTAAAAACACGAATTCAATTATAGTCTGTAGAGATACAAGATAAATGGAATCAGGGGTGCAGGATGAAAATGATGATGTCACAATCACTTTTCTTCTCTGACAGGCATTTGGGTTTAAGAATAATGCACTTGTTCCGTCTCACTCAGTTCCCATAATACACATGGGTATTGAGTGGGGGGACAGAGGGTACATTGTGCCCCAAGCCCTTGCATCACAAGACCGTGTCAAAGGGGCACTAATAATGCAAATTTATACATCAACCATAATATTGTGGCAGGTTCTTTGGTCCTTAGAAACCTCTTGACACCCCTGACAGTACGTAAGGGCTCGAACAATTATCAAAAGCATACTTGGAAATTTAGAGGGAGAGAATAAGTTTAGATATGTTCTCTATTCACTTCAAAAACAAGTTATAATAATATCATACAGGGGACTATCACCGCAAAGTAACTGCCTACAATCAAAATAAACTAAAGAAGGAATTTCAATGTATGCAAAAATCTACTGCCAACTATACACCTCTCAGGTCAAATCAAAGGTCCTTCTGAATCTGTAGGAACCTTGACTCCAAACCATCAAGCTTTAGTTCATGAGAATTGATTCCTTCCTCTATCAGAAAAAGTCAGGTCTAAATCACTGCTGAGCATTTCACACTGATAAGAAACAAATTACAAGGAGGATAAGCTGTATGCAAGTTAGTTAAACTTGGTTCTTGTGCAGTGAGGAAATACATTCTCGCTATCCATAACTTTGTTAACCATAGAACACTGTCGAATGAAGGAAGATTCAACTAAGAAAAGATAGTTTGCGTGCAAATTAAAGGAAAGTCCCATTCTTCCCTTGGCAAAGGCTGCTAAGTTACTAGATCACTAACCCTCCTTCGCAATTCACAAATACATCACTCGCGAGAGGACACAATTGTCGGTTGATCGACTTGGCGACGTAGAATTAAACAAAACGGCACTCACTCTCAGCATAAATCAAAAGCTGTCATAAAATATATTCTTTCGATTCGCGGTAAATTTGAAGAAAATTACGGTCAAGTTTCCTTATCAACACTGTAGTAGTTTTGACAATTCTAACCTCATTGAGCATTCAGTAGTGAACTAGAGATAGTGATCAAAACAAACACGCCAAGAATGCGTGGAGGAAAAATGCAGGGAAGTCGTTTCCTGTTGATCTTCGCGACCACACCGAGAGGGCGCGCCACAAAGACATTATATCAAGGCGCGCAACCGAGGGTATCACGTCCGTAGCCCGCCACATTCAATTTAACGCACGCTCTCACCATTTTTAAATAAAATATGTCGACTAATCAGTCGCCTATTTTATCCGCTTCTCGTCTATTCTTTTTCTGTCTGTTTTCTTTTCTGCATGCTCTGACACAAAGGTCACAGTCTGTTGTTCAAACATAAAACATTTCGAACAGCACCAAGTTTGAGTCGTATTATACCCCCCCCCCCCCCAAACCACCCCAGTTAAAACTTTTGAGTTTATTTTCAATTCAACTGCAAAAGAAGTAAATAAGAATAAAAACGATATTCTTAAAAATCAAAAAACCAAAAATCAAAAATTTAAAAAAAAAAAACAAAAAATCAAGTCATATTTTATAGGTGTTTCGGCATTACTCATCGATTGGCAAGCGAAAAGAGCCGTAGTACATGCATAATATTTTGAATGGGGCTATCGCACACATTTGCTATAAGCGATTTAATAGTCGATTATGGCGTAAAAACCTAAAAAAATAACGATGGTGGCACTAAAAACTTCCAAAATCCACTCCTAAACTCAATAAACGCAGTTATTTGTGCGAGCGTAATGGTGGCCGAAGGCACTAACAATGGGAGATTCCAATCTTAATTTCGTCACTCTTTCTATGCTGACAAGGATGATTCACAGAGTAATTAGTCATCAGAGTGATGATCCACATCCGATGAATGGATACCGCAACACCAAGTGACACCGGTGTCAAATGAAAGTAGTCTCTTATTGGTCACTTCTTGATGGAGTTTCAGAATTGTTAGATGGGAATCTCCCATTGTTAGTGCCTTCGGCCACCATTACGCTCCCGCAAATAACTGCTTTTATTGAGTTTAGGAGTGGATTTTGGAAGTTTTTAGTGCCGCCATCGTTATTTTTTGAGGTTTTTACGCCATAATCGACTAATAAATCGCTTATAGCAAAAGTGTGCAATAGCCCCATTCCGCGTTTTTCTAAGTGTCAATTTTTGCTGAAAGGACAGTGGTTCAAAGTGACAGTTTCAAGAAGTGCGTGCTGACATTAATTAATTTTAAAGGTAGCTACCATCACCTGAACGAATTCGAAGGTTAAGTCCAACGGTGAACCAGCGGCGGACCGGCGGATTTGCCGGTATTCTAGTCCGTTCTCATTCCCCTATTCCTCTTTCCACTCGCATCTATTCTTTCATGAGGGGGCCTTTGATGTTTACGACGTATGCTTGCCTCCATGAAAAAAAGCCTAACCAACGACCAGTCAGAACTCGTTATGAGCTCGTGTTGGCACTCCCTAACAAAATTTCTTTCAAGGGACTCCATAGATTGTCAATCTGCTCGTAAAATAAAGAAGGTATACCTGATGATGAATGGAGCATCGTTTATGATGAAATTAAAAATTGGCTTCAGTAAAATCTACTATGGAAATTGGCTTATTATTTTTTGGTTCATCTGATATTCTGACCTTCCTCTCTAATCTTTAAATACCTTGTCTTTTGCGGGAGTCAAATTCGACAAAAATCAACAAAGATTATTAGATTAGAAAGTTCCGGTGTATTTCCATGCCACAGAGCTAGAGGCTAGGCTTGAAAGAGGAAATGAGTTCCGAGGTTCACTTATCAGTACATTAGAAGATGAGTCCTTAGACTCGTCGGTTTCACGCATTGGAAACAATTAGGAGGTTTCAAGTTGAAAGTACTAGAAACGCTAGTAAATCACTGTGACACGTATCAACTTTATTTCAGTGAATAAACAAAATTTAACGGGACGAACAACAGTGACTGGTGTCGGAGTCGGCACGCCACTCTGAAAGAAAGTGTTGGGTCAAATTGTAGAGGGGGGGGAGGGGATGCACCGCTCGTAACCGATGGATGGCGAAAATTCGAGGTTAATCAACCACCTCTGTCGTTTCGTCAAATCCCACAACCGCTATTGAAGCGCCTTCAAAATCTGGTACTAGCAACAATACCGACTCTCCTGGAGGAAAAGTTACTAGCCCCCTCTCTTTGAAGGAACCGTCTGAGGGCTCGATAAGTCTCGCGTCGACACGATATGCGTTTTGCGGGCAATTTATTGCGATCCTTGTGTTCTTCTCTACAAAATTGCAAACTCTTCGGATTGAAGGCAGAATTATGTCTGGAGGTGAAAATATTTGAAATTTGAGTGGGGTCTGGGGGTGTCCCCCAGAATTCTAAAGGGGGGGGGGTCTGGGGGTATCCCCCAGCATTTTAAAGGGGGGTCTGGGGGTCTCTCCTAGAATTCTAAAGGGGGTCTGGCGGTCTCCCCCAGAATTCTTTGGGGGTTAGGGGGTCTCCTCCAGAATTTTTTAGGGGGGTCAGGGGGTCTCATCCAGATAAAAATGGTGTGAGAAAGTGTTCGTAGGGTATTCCCTACAGTTTATTTACCTAAGAATGACCCCCCCCCCCCCTCCTTCTTCTGGTCACCTTAAAAACCATTTTTTTTTTTTTTTTTTTTTTTTTTTTTTTTTTTTTTTTGTATATGAGGCTTGTCCCCGTAAGAAATCACGTGCCGTATCGTTTTAACTATAAGTAACGTAAATATATTACCGAATGAATTTTAGAAAATTCTGCTGAGTTGCCAATATTTATCAAAAATTGTTCATTATCTCCTTGAAAGTCAAAAATCAGCAACCGATCAGAACTTGTTGAACTCGTTTCTGTACTCTCTCTATACACAACTTTTTTTTCGGAAAAGTCTCGGGGGAAATTGCATCGTTTATAGTTTAAACTACTGGATGCAAAATTTCGTCAGCCTTCTAGTCATGTCTATTGTTTTTTTGGAACTAAATGAGCTTCTGTTTATGGCCCCTTTTCCGGCCTTAGACAGCTTGAATTCTTCCTTTGGATCCATGCCGGCTGCCCGTCACTATTCAATAAAATCACGTCCTCAGCTTCTCAGTCACTGATTTTCGATGTTTCTAACAAAATGCGTTTTCATATTTGTTTTCTTTTTGCGCCATGAGGGTTGGTCGGTGCACTTAGCTCCCTCGAGCACTCACTTTCTCGCCTCTCACTCATTCCTCCCTTTCTTCCGCCGCATTTTTCCGATCAATTATGAGAGTTTCGACAGGGTGGATTTGAAATCTGTCCCCTTCTAACTTTTGAACAAGCTGAGCTAAAAAGTTGCGATTTGAACTTACATGCCTTGTTAACTTAATGTTTCCATTATTTTACATGTATATTTTTTTTTCGGGGTAGGGAGAGTGAGAAACTCGGACTTCTACAAGCAAAATTTCGAGTAAAATTTCAAAACTATCATGTTTCTGTCTTAGTCTAGTTTATTTTGCATTTTTCAATAGTTAATTCAAAATGCTCTTTGCATTTATATTATTCCGTATCATTTTTATTACCTCATAACAGCTTGAGAGAAGTTGATTGAGATTAAATAAAAAAGAGGTGGCGAGGGCATTGGCGGCTCTTGCAATGTGACAATAATGTTTTTCATCCATTGGATTCTATGTAAAACAATCGAATCGATAATGAAGAGCTGCTTCACTTCGATTCGCATTGTTTCACAAAAAAACTTCGCTTGTTATGGATAGATTCAAATGTAGAAATAGCATTCTTGCCGCACTGCCCGAGCCGCCACTGGAAAGGGGTGTATGGGTGACGGGGAAAAGTGGGTGGGAAGGGGGAAGAGGGGCGCAACTTCAGCAAGGTACAGTCCGGGATACATATAAGGAAAATATTATTTTTTTTCTTTCCGCTACACGTGGTAACAAAGGAATTAACTATCAGGAGGAAGAGGAGAAAGTCGCTGAGGAGAATAAGCAGCACCGGGCCTCAGAGGTTGTGTTGATTGTTGTCCTGCCCGAGTGAGTTAGATGATACATGCACATCTATTCATTTACACCTCCTTACATGCACCACCCCCATCCCCTTCGTCGCCCGCTCTTATTATTCTCACATGAGTCATTGGGTCTGGGTCCGCGGCTCCTTCATTATAATGAACCTTCATACCCCCTCTGCTAGCCTCACTCTTTTCATTTTCCAATAATCCTATATCCTCATGTCACCTATTATTTCCGCCACCGAGGCATTGAGACCGAGAGGCTATTTGATGAGACTATGAGACCCTTTTCCGCGGCAAGTGTTCTTTCAACGATTCTCGTTTTTACAAATATTTTCAAACCAGTTTCGCCAAACTTCTCGTGTCACGTTTTATTGCCCTTGTTTCATCCCTTGAATTTCTCGTGCCTCCTTCCTCTTCCCTCTTTTTATTTCCATTCATGTTTTCTTGTCCAAGGCAAATATTTGCCTGAAAACTCAATTATACAGGGTGTTAAGAAAAAAAGTTTCCACTGCGGTTTTTTCAAAAACGGCGGCGAATTTCGAAAAACGGCCTAACACATGTCCAATAATATCGAAGGGGACCAATTTTCGGGGGGTTATTTTTTTCGGCGCCCCCCGGGAGGGGCGGGTGAGGTGGAAACCCCCACTTTTCTTCAGGGAGCCCTTCTTTTTTATTTCAGTATTTGAAAGAGCATAATAAAAGAAACTTTCTGGCGCAAAACCGAAGGTCGAAATCGTTTTTCGTTTTCGATATATCGAAGGTCAAAGTTCGATTTGGACCTATTTTCAAAAAATCATTACTCCACTTTAAGATAACGGAATTTAAAAAACTAGGAGTCTAAAATACTCCTAAAAGCAAGTCCTTTTCAGAAAAAAATACAAATTTGACACAAATCTAGCCAAAGATAGGATTTAGCGCCCCCGAAAATTGTAAACGTTTTCGCCCCCTCGGGGGGCCCAACAGAAAAATTCTTTGAGACGACCCCTGTCGAGTGATACATCGATCAAAAGGGCATACCAAACTGAGCATTTTGGCCCAATCCGGAGGTCGATATCGTTTTTCACATTTGAGATATCGAATTTTGTAAATCTAACTTTGACATTCGATAACTCGAATGTGGAAAACGATATCCACCTCTGGATTAGGCCAAAATGCTCAGTTTGGTATGCCCTTTTGATCGATGTTTCACTCAATAGGGGTCTCAAAAAAATTTTCTGGGGGGCAAAAACGTTTACAATTTTCGGGGGCGCTAAATCCTATCTTTGGCTAAATTTGTATCAAATTTGTATTTTTTTCTGAAAAGGGCTTGCTTTTTGGAGTATTTTAGAATCCTAGTTTTTTAAATTCCGTTATCTTAAAGTGGAGTAATGATTTTTTGAAAATAGGTCCATATCGAACTTTGACCTTCGATGTATTGAAAACGAAAAACGATTGCGACCTTCGGTTTTGCGTCAAAAAGTTTCTTTTATTATGCTCTTTCAGATACTGAAATTAAAAAAAATAGGGCTCCCATAAGAAAAGTGGGGGTTGCCACCTCCCCCGCCCCTCCGAGGGGGGCGCCGAAAAAAATAATCCCTCAAAAATGGGTCCCCCTCGATATTATTGGACACGTGTTTGGTCGTTTTTCGAAATTCGCAGCCTTTTTTGCAAAAACCGCAGTGGAAACTTTTTTCTTAACACCCTGTATGAATCTTGGAGGGAACCGTAGAGGAGTGAGGATGGTGAGGGGGAAGCGAGGAGGAGAGGATTCAAAAAATGAGATGGTCTGATACCTTCAGGCGTTGCCGCTCCTTGTAACAACTTTATGAGGTATGAGGTAAAAAAAAAAAACAAAAACAAAAACAAAAACAAAAACTGAGTGCGCATACTTATTTGGCGTTTTTAAGACTGTATATGGATGACTGTGCGATAGAAATTTTATCCTATAAACTTGAGCTTCATAAATAACTCTACTCATATCTTGAGAAACCCAATTTTCGCGTTATCGAGAAAAATAAATAAAATTTCAAGTTATTGGAATTTTTTTGCCATCGGGTCTTTTAAACTCGTCCCCTGTTTCCCCTGTTTAGGACCTACAACTCAAAATGTTCAAATAGCAACCCTTGTCTAGTGTCACATCATCAAAAAGGGCATACAAAACCGAGCATTTCGGCGAAACCAAACGCCGACGATATCGTTTTTCAATTTCGAGATATCGAGGGAAGAAGTCAATTTCGAAAAAATCATTCCTCCATTTTACAAAAAAACATTATTCATATTTGAAAAGTCGGAATTTAAAAAAAGTGCTTCTCTAAAGTACTCAAGAAAGCAAGTACTTTTCAGAAAAAAATACGGCTGTAACAAAAATTCGGTCCAAATTTGGTTTTGAGCCCTTTCCAAATTTTGTTGATGTTTTTACCTCTCCACGCTCCGAGGGGGGTTATCTCAACAATTCCGAGGAATGACCCCTATCCACGGGCGCCCGCAGAAAAATTTCCAAGGGGGGGGGGGCAAAATTGTTGAACCTCAATGGAAGGTCTAAGAGACCCCCCCCCCCCCCCCCCGGGGAAAAGGGATTTTTTTTTTGTTCATCCAAAAGGTGTACAATTACTAAGCCATGGTAGGTGTATCAAATAATAGTTATAATCTTGACGTGTTTGATATAATGGATAAAGGGACAGCAGACGAAAATGATATCAAGGAAAATGTTTAATTCTACTATTCCTCGAAAAAAATGAGTTAAAATTACAAAATAAACAAATAATGAAGTTTGTTAACTATTACTCCTTTGATTAACATTGCCTTTCCTTTTTTCCTTTCATTTTTTACCGTGAAATTTCGACTTTGTTGAATTCCAGGAGGGGGCAAGTGCCCCCTCTTGCCCCCCGCTGCGGGCGCCCATGCCCCTATCAATGCATTGATGGAAAAGGTATAATAAACTGAGCAATTTGGCAGAAACCGGAGGTCGATCCCTTGCAGAAATAAACCTCAAGCCCTCAGAAATCATGTTCCAATGACTCTCAAAAATAGTCAAACCCTTAAGAATTTTAAGGGTACCTTGAGATTCTTGAGACTTTTGGCGGTAACTGGAAAATGATTTCTGAGGGCTTAAGGTTTATTTCTACTAGGGATATCTTTTTCCGCATTTAAGATATCGAATGTCAAAGTTCGATCTACAAACGACGAAAACGGACGAAAACGGACGAAAAACGGAAGCTACCTCCGGCTTTATCTAGTTCACAGGGAAGAGTGGGGCTAAGGGGGCTAAATCCCCCCAGATCTCCGATTTTTAGGGGTGGAGGGGAAGGGGGATAATTTTCAGTCAAACTCTCATCAGTGCAAGCCCCTCAAAAAAAAAAAAAAAAAAAAAAAAATCCTGCGTACGCCACTAAGGGTGAGGGACTACAATAGATGGTGGGTTGACGATGGTAGATTATACGTGGGTTATCATGTGCTAACAAAGCAATTATACCCTGATTTACAATTTAAAATAAAAAAAAAAAAAAAAAAATGATCATAAATACGGTAAACACACGTATTTTAAATGTGGGTCTAAAAGACCCGGTATTGGCAAACTCGTATAAAAAACTTGTCTAGCAGACTAGGGTTAGACAATTTGAGGGAATTTAGGAATTTTTTCCGACTTGAATAATCGTTTTTCGACTGTGAAACAGCTGTGTTATTTTGAGTAGGTATGAAACGTATTATAGATACAAGATACACGCATAGTGACGTCAATCATGTTCAGTGAATCCTTCAACTTTGGTTTAAGTCTTGAACAGTAAATAACGGGATTAACAGTATAGTAGTTGTATATTGGTTCTAGGGGCGGCCTGGGCCATTAGGGCCTGGATTATGTCTTTGTCTTTGAAAATTCTCGGCTTGTTAGAAAGTAATTTTAATACAGTTTCTAGCGGCTTCTCTGCGTGTGACTTCTGTAACACTAAAGTACTATAATTATAAGTCCATAGGTATCCTCTGCTTCATATTGACTTGATTTCGTGAAATCCTTGGGAAACGTAAGAATATAATAAATAAGTTTGATGGAACTAGCATACCTCAACCGAAACCTACTGACCAGTGGCGTAACGAAACGAGTGAAGGCCCCAAAACAAAACTTCTCCTGATGCATCCCCCCCCCCCCCAATAATCCCATTCTAGTTTTCGAGTATTTTACGGTCATGCCATGAGAAAAGCTGAAATTTACACTGTTGCAATTTTTACCCCTAGTTAATTTTCAAAATTATCAAAAACGCTGACAAGGCGATGTTCCTGAAAAATGGTCAAAATCCACAACTTTGGCTCCAAAATCGTTCGCTGAGAGCGAGGAATACAATCAGAATCTTTCAAGACCTAATAAATCCTAAACACACGATGTCATCAAATTTTGATACAGCAATCATTGAGTTTGGGAGTTTTCAGTGCTATTATACACGTGCTATTATACAAGTTTTGGAGGTTTTTACACCAGAGTCGACTAATGAAGCGCTTATAGCAAAATTGTGCAACATCCCCATTGTGGCGCAAACTGAAGCTCTTTACGTGCATTCATACAGAAATTAAGACAGGTCAAAATTCAAGACAATAGGGCTCTTGCAAACTTTTGCTTCAAGGGATTGAAGAGTTGATTCTTGCATAAAAACCTGTAAAAATTACGATGAGTACACTAAAAAAATCACGAAATTCACTCTCAGAATCGGGCTTAATGGCGGTTTAACGTAAGTATCATGGGAGATTCCTATCTAAATTGAGACATATCTCTGTGTTTCTATGTATAGAGAAAGTGACATGTAATGGACAGGAATCTCCAATGATACCTGCGTTGAACCGTCATTGTGAACTAGCCTTTATAACAGTTTTGTGAGCTTATTACTATCATAGACTTCCTTAAAAAAAAAAAACAAAAAAAAAAAAAAACAAAAAAAACACAACAACAACAAAAACAACAAAAACAAACAAAACAACAAAAAAAGTAATTTTCGTGATTTTCGCTGGTTTTTACATCGGATTGGACTATTCATTTGCTCTCAGCAAAAGTTTGCAAGAGCCCCTATTGGAGCTGTGACCATCGTAACTTAGATTATATTTTTCTTTTGCTTTCCCCCCTCTTTCTCTTCCTCTTACTGTTTTGTTTTGTTTTGTTTTTTTGTTTTTTGTTTTTTTTTGTTTGGGTCCAAGGGGGGGGGGGAGCATGCCGCCGTGGCTCCCCTCTGGATCCACCCATGGTTTTATTACAGTGCCCTTTGTACGATGGATTAAGAAAAACACATCTACCACAACCTTTGCCACCACTCAAAGACCTTTTGCTAACAGACTGTTATATTTCCTCAATTCTTTTCTTCATAAAATCCACAAGATTACTTGTATGATCTCCCTCATTCCGGAGGTGCGAATAACCTAGATGTTTAGCCACCTCCTAAAAATAAACGAAAATTACTACTACTACTACTTTCTTTCTTTCTTTCTTTCTTTCTTTCTTTCTTTCTTTCTTTCTTTCTTTCTTTCTTTCTTTCTTTCTTTCTTTCTTTTTTAATGTTACAGCTATATAATTGACTTTGCAAGACTCAATCTTAAAATTTAGGTATTTCGCTCCAACATGGAGATTCGATGTTAAATCGAATCTAATATGTTTATTCTGATAGTAAACGTGAAAACCGCGGTGTGAAAAACCAATCAGAGTGCAAGTTGCAATGGAATGCGAGCATTCTAATAAAGGTCTCTGCCCAGTGTTGCCAGGTTGCAGGTTTGGACGGGGTAGAATAGCCACACAGTGGACAGTTTTCGAGTTGGTTACTAGCCACGCTGTGGATCCCGGATGGAGATACACGAGGATCCGACACCGAAAGAGGGAGAGTCGTGACTAAATTCTCATCAAAATAGCCCACGTGTGGTCGAATCTAGCCACTATTGGCAACTCTGTCTCTGCCTAGAGATCGAGTCGTTCCAACCACTGTGCGACGATGGCGCACTTGACCAGCGTTTTGGAGCTGAAGCCTCTAGGAGAGGGGGTGGGAGTTGAAGGGTTGACCACTCCCCTCCCTTCTTCCGGCTGGGACTTATTAATAAGACCTCAAGCGATCCTTGAGGACAGGTTACTTTTTGGGACAGTGTTACAGTGTTGTCTCCGATTTGGCGCGTTTCAAGTTGTGTCTAATATGTTGTGATTTTATTTTCTAATTTGTGTGTGTTTAATTTTTGGCAATGCCAGTGATCGAAGTCGTAACCGTGGGTGCGCGGGACACCAAGTATTATTTATTAGGTGATCACTTTTACACCTCATATATGAAGGCTCGTTATCCTTTACAATATTTCACGTGCAAAAATACTCAATGTCCGGCCCGTGCCAAAGTGGTGTGGTCTAGCGAGACAGAGGGTGATATTACATTTACACGGGATCACGACAATGAAATGTGTACTGGAGAAAGTCTGCTACCTCAATTGGAACAAATGAAAAAAAATATTTTAACCCGTTGTCAGAACGATAATGCTAAATTGAGCAAGATTTTCAACGAGGAGACAGCAAGGTAAGCTCTTGATCGCAATTTTTCAGTATAACTGTTTAAGTATAATACCAGAAACATGTACCTAAGTATATTTCCCTGTAACCAAAGACTTCTGATACAGTATTAGCTACATCTTGTAACCACGTATTCTAGAGTCAAAACAATAATTGTATTCGTTTTAACTGCATGTCCGAAAATGACTATCTGCTGAGCTAGAGCCCCCCCCCCCCCCCCACCACTCGTTTCGACACTTTCTGGTTTTTTAGAATGTAGAGTTTACAATTTTAAACCAAGAGCCATACACATTTGTTTCCTATATGGTCTTTTTACGGGTGAAATTCATTGGGGAAGTTGAAAAATTTAGAAATTATGTCAACGTCAAGCTGTACTTTTCTGGTGCTCTTTTACCTTTGGCGGCAAAATTTTTAGGTAATACATAATATAATCTTTAATATAATTGAGAATTAAGAACTAAAATCAGAGGAGGATTGTTGGTTGGTGGCATTTTATTGATCCGACGCGTTTTAAACGCGACTATTGCCGCGCAAGGTATAAAAGTCAGCGCTTTCACCATGCTAGGCGGCTTGAAGAAGTAGAGGATTGGCGGGTTGCAGACAGACTGCCGCCCACCACCCACCATTCAGGGTGTTAAAGATAAGTTTTGAATGCGGTTTTTTCGCAAACGGCTGTGAATTTTGAAAAACGGTCAAACACGTACCCAATAATATCGAGGGGTATCCATTTTGGGGGGTTGTTTTTTTCGGCGCCCCCTGGGAGGGGCGGGGGAAGGGGCAACCCCCCCGAAAATTGAACTTTCCTTATGGAAGCCCTATTTCTTTATTTCATATCTAAAAAAAGCATAAAAAAGAAACTTACTGGCCCAAACCGAAGGTCGATATCGTTTTTCGTTTTCGATAGATCGAAGATCAAAGTTCGATATGGACCTATTTTCAAAAAATCATTACTCTACTTATGGACCTATTTTCAAAAAATCATTACTCTACTTTGAGATACCGGAATGTAAAAAATTAGGGAGCTACAATACTCCCAAAAGCAAGCCCGTTTCAGAAAATAATACGAACTTGACACACATTTAGCCAAAAACAGGATTTACCGCCCCCGAAAATTGTTAACGTTTAGGCCCCTCAGGGGGGACTACCGCAAAAACTCTGTAGGATGACCCGGGGTCATCACACGAGGACATGTATCACACGATAGGGGTCATTGACCCCAATCGTGAGGTACATTGATCAAAAGCGCATTAAAAACTGAGCATTTTGGCGCAAACCGGAGGTCGATATCGTTTTCCACATTCGAGGTATCGAATGTCAAAGTTAGATTTACAAAATTCGTTATCTCGAATGTGAAAAACGATATCGACCTCCAATTTGCGCCAACATGTCAAAATGCTCAGTTTGGTATGCCCTTTCGATCGATATACCACTCGATAGGGGTCGTCCCACAGAGTCTTTGAGGTAGGCCCCCCTGGGGGGCAAAAACGTTAACAATTTTCGGGGGCGCTAAACCCTATTTTTGGCTAAACGCGTGTCAAATTCGTATTTTTTTCTGAAATGGGCTTGCTCTAAGGAGTATTTTAGACACCTAGTTTTTTTAAATTCCGGTATCTCAAAGTGGAGTAATGGTTTTTTGAAAATAGGTCCATATCGAACTTTGACCTTCCATCTATCGAAAACGAAAAAGGATATCGACCTTAGGTTTGGGCCGAAAAGTTTCTTTTTTTTGCTTTTTTAGATACTGAAATAAAAGTATAGAGATACCATAAAAAAGTTCAATTTTCCGGGGGGTAACCCTCTCCCCCGCCCCTCTCTGGGGGGTTCAGAAAAAAACAAACCGCCCAAAATGGGTCCCCCTCCATAGTATTGGACACGTGTTTTGCCGATTTTCGAAATGCACAGCCGTTTTCGGAAGAACCGGTGGAAACTTTTTTTTTTTACACTCTGTATAGGGACTCTTGATTTCCGGTACAGCCTTGCTGCCTTGCATCAAGCCGGATGCAACTGTGATGTGACCCTGGGTGTTCATAGACTTTGGGGGTACCCGGTTGCCGGTCTTGGTTGCCGTAGAGTCCCTATACAGGGTGTTTTTTTTATCTCCCCCCCCCTGGTTTTTTTTCTTGCTAATTGAGATAAAATGTTGCGGTTTGGACTATTCTTCATCATTTTGGCCGAATTTTCTTTTTTTGGGGTCGAAACCCCCCAGCCCCCCTAGGGGGGCCCCCAGGGGAGCTATCTCAAAAATTTCAAATGGCGACCCCTATCTTGTGATACATCGTTCGAAAGGGCATAAAATTCTAAGACTTTTGGCGCAAACCGGAAGTTGATATCGTTTTTCGTTTTCGATATATCGAATTTCAAAGTTCGATTTGGACCCATTTTCAAAAAATCATTTCTCCACTTTGGAAAGTCGGAATTAAAAAAACTATGGGTCCAAAATACTCTAAAAAGCAAGTACTTTTCAGATAATGAAATGGTTTTGACATAAAATTTGATTTTAGAGCCCCAAATTTTTTTTAAAAATTTTGCCCCTAAAAGGGGCTATCTTGAAAATTCCCTTCCACGACCCTTATTGAATGATACGTCGGTCAAAAAAGCATAAAAAACTGAACATTTTGGCGCAATTCGGATATCGATATCGTTTTTCGTATTCGAGATATCGAATATTAAAAATTCAATTTTCGCCTATCTTCAAAATTCGATATCTCGAATACGAAAAACGATATCGATATCCGAATTGCGCCAAAATGTTCAGTTTTTTATGCTTTTTTGACCGACGTATCATTCAATAAGGGTCGTGGAAGGGAATTTTCAAGATAGCCCCTTTTAGGGGCAAAATTTTTAAAAAAAATTTGGGGCTCTAAAATCAAATTTTATGTCAAAACCATTTCGTTATCTGAAAAGTACTTGCTTTTTAGAGTATTTTGGACCCATAGTTTTTTTAATTCCGACTTTTCAAAGTGGAGAAATGATTTTTTGAAAATGGGTCCAAATCGAACTTTGAAATTCGATATATCGAAAACGAAAAACGATATCAACTTCCGGTTTGCGCCAAAAGTCTTAGAATTTTATGCCCTTTTGAACGATGTATCACAAGATAGGAGTTGCCATTTGAAATGTTTGAGATAGCCCCCCTGGGGGCCCCCCTAGGGGGGCTGGGGGGGTTTCGACCCCAAAAAAAGAAAATTCAGCCAAAATGATGAAGAATAGTCCAAACCGCAACATTTTATCTCAATTAGCAAGAAAAAAAACCAGGGGGGGGGAGATAAAAAAAACACCCTGTATGTAGAGAGTTAAGACAAGAGGGTAGTCAACTTCTGATTGGTCGATGAGTTTTAGGCTCTACGGATGCCGCCATTGGATGCTATTTTCCACTTTTGTTTACAATCGCAGTTGTTTACCAGCGGTAATTTGCGGATAAAGAGTTAATTTTCGACGAATCTGTTAATTTTAATCATGATATGCCTCAAGAATGTCTGTAAAGCTCAAAAGAATCTTTCAAAGCGTAAATAGATGTCGATCCATAAAAGCAGTGAAAGATTACATCGTTAGAAACTCAGCGGCACTGTAATCTTTGCAGTGGACGAAAACACAACAACGGCCCTCAGAATGTAAACAAATGTGCAAAATCGCATCCAATGGCGGCGCCCATGGTTTCACTTGTCTTAACTCTATACTTATAATAGGGACTCTAGGTTGCCGGTGTTGTTTTCACTTTTCAAGGCTCGCATGTGTCTAGGAGTGAGGTTAAGTTATCGTTTACATTACAAGTCATTTATATTCATCTCCAAAATTTTGGTTTCGTAAAGAACTTATGTACCTAAGCAAAGCAAAGAGAAAGCACCTCCAAATTCAATCTGTAATCAAAAACATCTTAAACCAAAGTGCCCCAAGATTTTTCTAGGAAATTTTAAGTGATTTGCAAATAATTATAAGCGGGCATAGGCAGTACAGAGCAAGTATGCGGTACAGAGACGCTTTCGTAACACATTGTCTTCTACTTAAAATAAATCTTCAGATGATAAAGGGAAAGGAAAAAGGATAAGGAAATTTCAAGGTAGCTCTTTCAAGTAAATCAAACATTTCTCAAGCATTGCAGGCTTACGGTGAGTCTCTCAGAACAGCAATCATTCCATCTCAACTCAACTAGATCATTCCTCAAGCCAAGTGAAGAAAAGTCTCTGAATTTCACTCTTAAAGTGCCTAAGTTAAAAACTCAGTTTTAGTATGACTGTCTTAAACCCAACTAAGCATGACTGGTATGTATTCTCTAGGCCAGCCACAATTTTTTTTTTACTGTGAACAGTGGCGTAAAGAGGCAGGATTTTTTTTTTTGGTAAGGGCTTGAACTGATGAGCGTTTGACTGAAAATGATTCGCCTCTTTTCCTCCACCCCTCAAGAACGGAGGTCGGGGGGGGGGGGTTCAAGCCCCCCCCCCTGGTGTACGCCACTGACTGTGAAGGAAGAATTCTATCTCTCCAGTTTTGTGGAGGGAGGTAGGAATAAGTCATCATAAAATGTTCTAGTTCTGTTTCGTAAAATAGTACAGAGTGCGATGTACTATTTTGAGATTATTCTTTCTCTATTAATCTTTAATCAAGCAATAATAACAGAATATTTCCAAAACTTATCTTAGTATGTTTCTATTTCTGAAGAATCTAATAGCATTCCATTAAATGTTTGGCTACATATTCCAACTTTCCTCTTGAAATACCTACACACATACTAAAAGCTCACATTTTTTACAGGTTCCCAGAGGAGGTGCGTGCTTTAATCACGTTGAAGAGCTTTCGCCACACTATGCGGCGCAAAAGACTGCAACACATTCCGCCAGTCCCTGAATCGCTGGAGGAAATGGCGATGGAGGTTGAAGCTCGTCGTCGCTATAATGAAATTGATGGCGAAGCTGTTTATGAAGGATATATCAGTGAAGGAGAAACGGAAATTGTGCTTTTTAGCAACAGGCACATTATTGAAGCCTATGAGAATAGAGTGGAAGAAATTCATGCTGACGGGACCTTCAAAGTGAGGCCACGAACTCCAGCCACATCACAACTTTTTACCATAATGTCCATTATCCATGGTGTGGTAAGTTTATCATGAAATACTCATTGTTGTTAATACCAGTTTTTTGTTTTGTGTGTTACCTATACAAAAGAAGGATCAAATTTATGACCTAGTGAATTTTAAAAGCTTTCTCAATCTCAATGAACAATCATTTAAAAGTAATGGCTGCAACCGTGGCAATGCATGCAATTTGACAATGCTGCATTTTGTCCATTTAAGCCCATGTAAAATATCAATTTGAGGCAGAGCACTATAACAAGTTTCATCAGTTGTGTTCTTGATTTTAATGTATATGTTTGTACAAATTATTCTGTTGAATGGAAACAATACATAAAAGCTCATCAACACCCATTGTAATTTGTTGCGTTCATCAATATGGAAGTCATTAACTATGTTGTTTGTTTGCAGGCTTTTCCTATTTTTTTCGCCCTGATGACCTGCAGAACAATTGGAGCGTATACTCTCCTTTTTGAAAAAATAAAGGAGATATTTCCACGGTTTGATCCAAAGACTATAATTACTGATTTTGAAGGTGGGCTGCGGACAGCAATTAGGAACTGCTTTCCGACAATTCGGCATATTGGTTGCTTCTTTCACTATGCACAGGTACGTTGTTAAAGTAAAACATTATTACCTTTTTACTACTTATAAAAGCCTCAGAAGCCTTTGAGTCTTATCATTCACGAGAAAATTAAACTTACTATGAGAGGTTGGGCTTGAGATCTTGCGAAAGTAATCAGCTCAGCCATGAGCGTAGCCAGGGTGTCAAAAGAGAGGGGGGGCTGGCTTTTGAAAAGTGATGGGTCTTTTTTTTGCTTCAGTTCATATTTCAAATTTTGAGTTTGATGCAATGTATATGAAAATACTAATTTAAATAATTTAAAAATTCTGGTTCGGATGTTTATCTTTGAACAGAGAAAACTTTCAAATGCTCCATGGAAACCGGGTTCTTTTAATTCAAGCCATTCTTGCCACAACTGCTTTTTGTGCAAATAAAAAGTGAGGGAGCTTTGGGGGCTTGAAAAAGAAGTGGGGCGGGCTTTTGCCTCTGTAAGCCCTATGTACGCTGCGCCCATGAACATGAAGTTCAAAATCATAATTTTTAAATTTGAGGCACGAGATAGAATTAGCAGAATTTCACTGTAAGACCTCTCTTAAACTTAATTAATTGCTGATAATTACCGGTTTATTATTTTATGAGAGTCCTTTTTTGCTCTCTCATTTAAGTACTCATTGATTAATTTAAAAACAAAAAATGTAAGTGATCAGAAGAAAAAAATTGGTAGAAGCAGAAATTGGACTGAAGTCAGAATCGAAAGTAAAATGGAATTGAATCCTTTTCATCGTTGGCTGGCATGCTTTTGTATATCTTCCTTTATATTTTAATTTAATTTCTTCGTTCAAGTATGAATTAAGCCATGATCTCCTCTTAATTTGTCTGGGTCCTTTGTTATATCCCCCCCCCATCTTTCTGCTACTTTATCTTTCTCTCTCTTTCTTTAAATACCTATTAAAGACTTCTCAGCTAGAAATTAGATCTATAATTCAGTGCGGTATGTGACCCTGGTCTAATATTTTGTTCCAGTCCATCATGCGAAAAGCAAGATCCACGCATCCTAATTTTTCTGAAGATACACCGGAGCGGAAAGTAGCACGCATGTTATGTGCTGTAGCGTTGCTACCGGTGGACAAAATACAAGAAGCTGTACAAGCGGTAACAGTGTTCGCCCAATTTGAGGGAGTGTTTGCTATTGTTGAGCCACTCTTGACGTAAGTTTCATTCATCGTATTTTCTTAAAACTACTTTAAATTTATCATGATAGTTACTCTATTAGCTATAGTAGATATGAGTGAGCAGAGCTTCATTTCTTCTGTCTTTTTAATAAAGATTCATGCATTTTTTTTTTTAGCGATTCTTACGTCAACCTGGTGTAGTAGGACACAGACTGAATAGATTAATTTCTTTTTCACTTGAAATTGAGTAGTTTTAGTTAGAAAGACAAGAAATAAATGAACAGGAAGAAAAACGCTCTCTACTTCCAAGACTTACAAGTTAACAGGGTGTAACAGATAGACACCCCCCCCCTCTCTCTGGTACAACTTTTGAATCAGTAGAGATTAAAACTTGTGATTTGGTTTGCGCCAGTCTTCATGGTTTTGGATGATTTGGATTGTTTTGGACGATTTTTTATCCCATGGATGTCTCATAAATTTCAATTAGCATATCTTATGAAACATAGTTTAGGAGGGCATAAAATTCTCTCTCGGCGCAAACTAGAGGTTCATATCGCCTTTTGTTCTCGATATATTTAAGGCCAATGTTTGACTAATGATCAAAAAATCATTCCTTCTATTTTATAAGTCAGAAATTAAAAAATTAGAAGTAAAATATGCTCTGAAAAGCAAAGACTTTTCCACAAACAAACAAAATTAAACCGGCTTCAACACTAAATTTGGTTTCTGTGCCCCAAAAATTTATATTGTAATAGGGGTGGGGAGGGGAGGGGAGGGGTGTCTCAAAAATTCTGTAAAACCATCCCTAAGCAGTGATTCAATGATCAAAAGGGCCTATAAACCGGAGCATTTTGACTGTACTCGAAATTCAATAGCTTTTTTTGCATTCGTGATTTCAAATTTTGAATTTCAATTCACAAAGTTTGGTATGTTGATTGCAAAAATCGCTTGACCTCTGAGTTGTACCAAAATATTAAATTTTTTATGCTCTTTTGATCAATGTCTCACTTTATAGGGATCGTGTTTTGGAAATTTTGGGATAAAAGTACTATTTAAATGTTAGGGGGAGCTTAAGTCAATTTTAGACCAGATTAGTGTTAAAGTTTTTTTCTTGTTTTTTTGTAATTTTGGAGCATTTTTCTCTTGGTTTTTGATTTTTGTTTTTTGCTTGAATGATACTTTATTCAGAGTATTTGTGACTTCTATTTTTATAATTTCCGAATTTGAAAATAGGAGTAATGATTTAATGATTGAAAATAGTTCCAAATTGAGCATTGACCATCTATACAGCGAAAACGAAAAATTATATCGATCTCTAGCTTGCGCCAAGTGTCTTAGAATTTTATGCCCTTCCAAACCATTTTTCTAAAGATAGGGGTTGTTATTTTTATTTTATTCTTGTCAATACTGTTGTCATTGTCATGGTATTCATTGTTTTACAGTGTCTTCTAACTGATGATTAATTCCTTCTAAGGCTCTTTTTATTCAGGAATGTGGCCTACTTTTCTGCATAGTGAAGCAGTAGTTTACGTATGCGCACCAAATGCATGATATAACCAACAAAGTAACTTGAAATGAACAATTACGAATTAAAAAGAATTCTACACTAACAATTTCTCAAAGAAAGTAGTTGTTCAATAAATATTTTCTTTAAGTCATTGACTTTCTTATTGAATAAGTCTGATAATAGTGTTATTCAAATGAAAATTAACCAGCAAATTTCCTTCTTTTCAGATATTATGACAGTTATTGGATGAGAAGGGTGACACCTGAGTGCTTTTCAGTGTTTCGTCAAATAAATCGCACTAATAATTTTCAGGAGTCATTTCATCATCGTCTGAATGAGCAAGTTGATGCCCAGCGTCCCAACATTTGGCAGCTAGTTGGTAAAAAACTCTTAATCTTTTTTTCTCTCTCTTGGTGTTATACTATCACCAAAAACATTTTTTGGAATTAAACTGCTCTGAAGCGAGGCTCATTAATGCGCACATTTGCCTACTCTACTCTTCTTACAATGGATGTTCTGTTTCGCATATTTTGCTGCTCTCTTTTGAATCTTAAAAGGTGGAGAGACAAAAAGGTATGAATGAATGAGTGAAATTGTTAGAAATGACATTCCTTGCCCTGAGTTCTCAAGAAGCTTGCCTAGAGTTGAAGGAAAAGCGATGAAGTATGATGAGGATACTATTAATTTGAAGGAAAAATGTATGAAAACTTGACAGTAATTTTGCCTTACTTTTAAGAAATGTTTATTTTTTAGCAATCAGAGGGCAGTTTCTTTGAGATAGCTGTACCATGTTTTTTATGATCATCACTAAATTTCACAATTGAAGCTGATAAAACTTTAAACCCTCCAAGCAAGCATATAAAGTTACTTTTCGTTTTTCAGATTCTCTTATCATTATCATGAGGAATGATGTAACTAAATTTGGACAATTAGAAAGAGGAGAGATATTTGCAGATGATCAGAGGCCAAAGTGGTTGCTCCAAGACAGAGAGATAACAAAAGCAACTGAAAGAGTTGTCTTAGGTCGTTTGCTGGTGCCAGATTTCCTCAGGGCAATGTCGTACCGAGCAGGAGGAAGAATTAGGCGCTTGCAAACAATTGATGACCGAGAAGATGAAGAATTAGGAGCCTTGGACCAAGGAGTCCCTGAACCTGTAGATGAAGACCTGCTGGATTTAGTTGATGGCAATGATGGTGAGACAAGTTCAATAGTCGTGTTGTAAAATTGATCATTCAAAAAGTTTTTGAGGTCTAAGCAGTCACAAGCATTGGCGGAACCACCGGGAGGGGGGGGGATGGGTGCACACTGCACGTGTCCCCCCCCCCCCCAAGAAGCCTCAAATTTTGCCTTTTTTCATTAGAAAATAGCCCAAAATTGTTCAATGTCAATGGATTAAAGATTTCATTATCAGTAAAAGAGAGTAAGCTACTACTGATTGCCCTCAACTAATGCAAGGTTATTTAACCTGATTGAATCAGTTTGAATTATTCATGAATAGGCAGGTTGAATACTTGAAGCTTACATATAAAAAGTACCATTTGCCTTGTTTTAATATTTGCAAAGTAGCTGAGTCCTAATCAAAATTCAATAAGAGGCATAGTTTATGATTATGAACCAAGAACTGAACATTGGCAAGTTATAGAAGCCCCTGAAAAAACATTGTAAAAGGCTCCTAATAACTCGACCGCTGGACATTGTTTTATTAGATTTCTTAAAATGTTGATAGCTCTTGTCTTTTGGATTATTTTAAGGGATTAAATTTTATTCTGGTTTTTCTTTCATGCTTTTCAGATGTTAACAACACTGATGCTGAAGAGGACCCACCAGCTCCTCAGGCACAACAACCGCGCCCTAGGAGGAGGGCAGCTAGAAATAATCCGGCCGCCCGTGTTGTCGAAGAAATGGAAGGAAGTATGTATTGGTAACTGTTAGATTATTCAAAAAGAGTAGTTCGAACCGTGACATTTAGCTTGAAGTATTCTACAGCCTTTCTCCCTCTAAGTGGTCATCACCATTTCATTTTACAGCTTGCATTAAAACCATTTTAAAATTTTGAAAGGAAAATATATTCTCGAGGAGAGTTTGCCCTCAGTGGCATTTATTCGCATCTTAAATGTCGGCAAGAAATCTTTTTGAATAATGAGCAATTGAGGAAAGCATGTGTTCTTGGGTGATATCTGTATCACCTCCATTGTACTATTCAAATAGGAGTAGCTGTTTTTTACTAATATTTTAGAGAGAAATTATTCTACTGAATTTAAGCAGAAACTTATTGATGGAAACACATTTTTGTTTTTATTGCATCTCATTTAGTCCAATTGTGTTGTCAGTAGCAAAAATAATGGCTATCTAGTATTCATTCCTGATTAGTAGTCAAAAGAAGTGATGTCTAACATTGTACTTGCTGAACTATTCCTTATTCAAGCTCTCATTTATGAAATCAAACCGTTTACTCATGACCTTTAATGCTGACTCTTTCTTTTGTGTAGAGTCTTTTCAAATATAACGAAGTGGGAAGGATAGTTCCAAGAGAAGTAATCAGTTTTTGTTTATTCTCGTATTCTTTTCAGACATTAACAACTCCGATGTAGAGGACGACCCTCCAGCACCCGAGGATCACCCTCAACATGTTGCTCTACCTCAAGGACACCAACTTCGCCCAAGAAGAGCTCTCAGAAATAACCAGGCCCAGCCTATTGTTCAAGAAAGTAAGTGTTGCTGAGTATTAGCTTCCTTTTTAACAGAGCAACTCGCGCTTCGCATTGAAATATTTTTTCAGGGATGTGCTGGTGGGAAGGGGGGATGTGGATGCCTTTGCCCTAGGCTGCATACTCATGCGGCAGCAAAATCAGGGTGAATAAGCAAAAAATAAAAATTAGAAAAAAATGTAATCAAATTTCAAATCACCAAAGGCAGAAAAATCAATGGGTGCAAGCATAAAAAAAGGGGGAAAAAAGCATGAAATTCATAATTTTTATGGGCGGCAAAATTCTAAGTTTTAGTTAAAATAATTATTTAACTTTCAGTTTTATGTTACAAAAAATTTCAGACTCCAAACTCAAGAACGAGGAAAAGCATTACTCTAATTTGATGTGAGAATAGGGCTCTTGCTAACTTTTGCTTTAAGGGACTGAATATTCAATTCTTGGGAAAAAAAACCAGGGAAAATCTTGATGAGTAAATTAATAAATAAAGAAATTCACGTGCAGACTCACAAAACAACTTTAAAGTTTAAGGTGTAATGGTGGAGCTACACAGGTTTCATGGGAGAATCCTGTCTAATTTGACACTTTCTCTACAGAAAGATACAGAGGAAAGAATCAAATTAGACAGGAATCTCGCATGGGACCTGTGTAGCTGTACCATTACACCATAAACTTCCCAAACATTTTACGAATCTGTGAGTGAATTTCGTAATATTTGAATGTGCTCACCTTATTTTTCACTGGATTTTACTCAAGAGTTTTCTATGCAATCGCTCCTAGCAAAAGTTAGTAAGAGCCCCATTAAACTTAACGGACATGTATTTGGGGGCCAGACAGTAATAATTAGTAGATGGACAGTAAGCCCTGTAACCACTGCGACACTGAATTACTCCTCACTCACTTTTCACTTACGAAAAATCAGACAGTGTATTCATAACGATAATGCCAGTACCTCTGATTATTTTGTGTAAATGATATGAAGTTAGGTTTGTTTGAAGAGATTGATTTTTTAAATTTTTTTTTTCACGCTTTTCAGTTGTCAATAACGCAGTTGTTGAGGAAGCACCAGCTCGTCAACTACGTCAACCACGTCAACCACAGCAACCACGGCAACCACGGCAACCTCGGCAACCTCGCCCCAGAAGAAGAGCTGCGAGAAACAATCAGGCTCATCCAGTTGTTGGCGAAAGTATGTATCAGTGATAATTGGTATAACTTAATAGAGGGTAGTTTGCATTGAAATACTATCACAGGGAAGATTGACAAAATTGTGAAAAAAATTGAGAGACAGCTGAATTTTGACATAGTTGCTCCTTATGTGTGCATTATCAACGGAAAAAACTCCTTTGCGATATCTTGCAAGCGTTGCCAGATACACCCAAAAATGTGGCAAAAAATGCCTTATATATTTGGCAAAAAAAGGTCTAAACTGGTCTATACTCAGCACTTTCACATTTACTTGTTGACTTATATTATAGTATCAACTCCTGCTTAGTGTATAAAGAGTGACAACATTATTCTCATATTTTCAGTGTTGCCAGATTTGAGGTCAAAAGTCGTTTAATTTACATTGATTCTACTGGGAAATATACGGCCAGAAATCTTGCAACACTGTATATATTTTAAAACAAGTGGCTGTAATTTTTCCTATTTATAGAAGCACTGTCTAGAACTTCCAAGTACTTCTTGAACCGCTCCTCAATCAAATTTTTCTGGCGAAATGAACAGTGGCATGCATTATCAGCAAGCAAAGCAGGCACTGCCTACCCTAAAGTTTTCTAACTATTCAAAACTAACCTATAGACCTACTAATTCTCATAACTAATCTGCCATGCTCCTAAATTGTGCGCTTGGAACGTAAAGATTTTTGGATAAAAGGAGCCTCTGAACACTCTTCACAATTTGTATTGCCTGCCTTCATTTCATATCCATCTCACACCGTTGTGATAAAAACTGTTTACTCATGACCTTTGATGATGGCTTTTATTACCCGTTGGTCTATTCAATGAGGAGGATAGTTACTCGGAAAGTAATTAATTTTTGTTTCTTCTTTCATTCTTTCCAGTTATTAATAATGCAGTTATAGAGGACACAGTGGCGCCACAGAGACAACGCGATCCTTCGCCGCAGTTACGTCGGCTGCGCCCGAGACGTGAAAGAAATAATGGAGCCCCACGCATTGCTCGACGAAGTAAATATTTATCTTGCATTTTATTTATAACAACTTAATAACTAGTCAGGGGTGCAGAATCTTCTTCGCCTCCACAATTTTCACACACATAGAGGACGGTGTCCACAATTTTTTCAGACTTTTGTTGTGTTTATTTTAACGAGCTAACAAAAATTTTGGCTTCAAAAAGCGCTCTCACTGAAATTTAGCCTGGCCTAGCATGTAGGATTAACCCAGTTGACATTATTTGGTTGGTAAAAAAAAAAAAAAAAAAAAAAAAACTAATTTTCTTCCAGGCAGTGTCCACAATTTTACCTAGTGTCCACGATTTTCACGCGATCGCATTTTCTGCACCCCTGTAACTAGTTAAAGTGTTTCTCAAGAAAAACAAACACCATTATAATAAACGACCACTAGGGATGGTCAGAGTAATGTAAGAGATTAAAAAAATCCGAAAATTTACTAAAGGAAACACCAGGAACGGTTCAGCCAGATAAAGAATTAGAAGAATGTAAGAAAAAGGAGAGGAAAACTTTTAACTTTTAGGAGTTTTAAAGTTAAAAAAGAAATAATCATTGATGAATGAAGTAACAGAGTTTTAGAAAATGTATTTCTTAATTACTTGAAGTGGTATTCTGAAAGGAAAAAGGGGGGGGGGTATCAAGGGTTTTGATCTAAACTTCAAGAGAATTCCAAGCCCTTTAGCCGAAACCATATTCTAACATACTTCCTGGTGAAGTAGTTTTCAGTTTTTAAGATTTTAGAAACCTTACAGTTTGAAGTACTTTGCTTTTTTAAGTAAACTTTTAAGTAAATCAAAAGCTGGTTTCCTTCTTTTTCTTAGCTTTTTTTTTTTTTCTTTTCAGATTTTGCAACTATTCTATAATGATGTAACCTTGTACCATTTTTTAATTTTAGTTTCAACAACCTCTGAAGAGGAAAATGAACCTCAACCAGCTCTAGATATATTTACAAGAGCTCTGGCAGAGTCCATGCAGGATTTACCAAGAGGAGGTCCTATTTTAACAGACTCAGAATCAGAAGAGGCAGTTGAAGCAGAAACCATTGGTGAACAAGCAGAAACCATTGGTGAACAAGCAGAAACCATTGGTGAACAAGCAGAAACCATTGGTGAACCGGGGCCCAGTGGTGAACCGGGCACCAGTGGTGCTGCTGGAATCAATGTCCTCGGTGAGATACTTTCTTTGTTTTACAGAGATTTTTAAATAACGTCTTTATGGAGGGCGAAAGTACTTTCAGAAGAAAAAGTCTCAGAAGCGACTCTTAGGGTCTTTTTAAAAAACTAGCTGGTGTCAATGAGGTTCTCTTAAAAAGTGGATACTAAAATTGCTACTGTCAGATGTACAAGGTATATGTACCTGAAGTCAAAGTCAGCATTTTTACCTTGCTCATGAAATAAAACCTTTTCCCCATAAACATGTATCCAAAACAGAACCCCCTCTAAGTCAGTGCTCCCCCAACATTTGAAAATTGTTTTTTAAAGTACTCACTACTCAGTATCTAAGAATTGGGGCTAACAGTGACCAGTTCTTGTCTATCTCTCTAATTTTTTACTAATATTTCATTGGTGACCCTGGAAATAATGAATTTCAAAGTTTAAAGGATTTTTGAGACCAACAAGTTTTCACTGAAGAATTTGCATGATTCAATCTGAATTCGATAACGTTTATAGCATTTCTAAATTGTACATTGAAAAAATGAAGGCCACAAGCCTCTTTCATTTTTCTGATACAACGCTTGCTCTTGGTAGAGACTGGACATGAAGATTTCACGACTACTAGGCACAGTTGGATGCGGAGCTGGTGGTCAAAGAAGTGAATGTGAGATGGTTTGCAATGCCGCGTTGCTCCTTGTTGAAAAAAAACAGTGGGCACAGCTTATCTCAAGAGTGGAGGCTGAGCTCAATCATTAATCTTTAGCAAATTTTCAATTTTCATTTCTTCGTATGAAAACAAAATTAGACGGAGACTTAGTATTCGCGATTTTAAATTGCTCTTCAATGAAAATCCTAAGTTCAAATTCTTTTTCGTTTATTTTCACAGGGCAATAAAAGATAGAATGTTCGAAAAATTCCGAAGATTATTTGTTGAGCTTTATACTGTTCTGTGTAGGTTGAAATCCCCTGACTCTCTCAGTAGAGAATCTTTTTAGTGAACACCTCTGAAATTCAAAAGTCTGCGAATGTGTACAGACTGCTTCATCAGCAGCACCTTTTGGTTGTTGGCCTCATTAAAAATAAGGAAAGAAAAAATTATACAAGGGGTGTCCCAAAAGTACTGCACACTTTTGTCTGGAGGGCGAACAAAAGCAGTTATCAAAAAACGAGTTGTGAGGGGCGATTGTCCTTGTAATTACCTACAAATCAAGACTAAATTAAGCTCTGTAAGTTAAATATTCACTGAGTTACAGCGTTTTGAAAAATGAAAATAACATGTCAAGCTGACCCCTCCAGGATTTTTAGAATGTTTTTCAAGGAAAAAAAGAGAGTTAAAAAATCAAAAGTTCTCAAGAGAATAAAGGGAAGAAGAGAAGAGAACAAATTAGCAGCCTTACACAGTGTCAAAGGGTGGCAACTGCAAGCATCACATTTTTGTCAGTCTTGGTAAGATTCTGCAAAATTTGTTTAAACAAATAAAACCATCTGATTTCTTAACTTTCTTTTTTTTTTTTTCTTAAAAACATGCTAAAAATCCTTGAGGGGTCAGCTCGACATGTCATTTTCAAAACTCTGTAACTCAGTGAATATTAAATTTACAGAGCTCAATTTGGTCTTGATTTGCAGGTAATTACTAGGACAATTGCCTCTTACAAACCGTTTTTTTATATCCGCTTTCTCGCCCCCCAGACAAAAGTGTGCAGTACTTTTGGAATACCCCTTGTATTTTAGGAATAAAATCAATAGAGACGGAGCATTTAGAGTTGTCAGCAAGAAAAAGTAGGATTGATGTGAAATGTGAGCTTTTGAGACTGTGTCTCTAAAATAGGAGATAAGATGCAGACAAAATAATGTGAGACAGTGCGTGGAATTTGGAATAGCATCCATTGAGGAACAAAATGTCACAAAAATTGGTTGCTTGATGTATTTTTACTGTCAGAATTCAATTTTGAATTTAGTGTGTATACTTTCTCCCTCTTTCTTCTCTGATAAATTTGCTTTCAGAACTCAGAACGAGGTTTCCTCAGTTTTGAGGTGCTGTAGGTTGTTAATACTAAGTAAGATAAATCAGTGTAATGTAGTAATGATTTGTTTATTCATCATATCCTTAGCTGCTCCTCATTTTCAATTGCATTATTTCATTCATTTATTCATTCAATTATTCTATTTTTTTTTCTTTTTTCAGATTGTGTGGTATGCTTCTCGAGGAGAAAGGAAATTGTCCTGCAACCATGCAGTCATTTATGCATTTGTGAGCGGTGCTCAAAAAAATTGTTTCAAATGCAGAGAAGGCTTTGTCCAATTTGCCGGACTGAAATCTGTAGTGTTTTTAAAGTTTTCTTGTAATATTTTGCTCATTTTTGTAAATTTGTTCATTTTTGTAATTTTTTTGTTCATTTCTGTAATTAACTGTATATTTGTTAAAGTTTTAAATTTTAGTAAAGTTAGTGCAAAGGTAAAATATTGTTTTATATTTTTGATCTAATTTTCAAAACAGATAATCAGTCCTGTGAGAGTGGCTGGGCCGTGGTGATATTTCAAACAGAGATCTCTCTACTTCCTGATATTACAAATATTTAAGTTTTAACAATTAGCATCCAAGCACATCTTTGGTGTGATAGTGGTCCTTCCTCCTTTGTGAGCACGAGTTAAAAAACTGATTTTGTGGAATTTTCAACATTTTGAATTCGCAATAATTCAATCAAACTTTAAGTTTTTTTTTCGACTTATTACTTATAGAAAGATAGGTCATTGAGCAATCTTTCATTTATGAAAAATTTTTCTTTAGTATCTTTATTTGCGTTCAAAAGTTACGGCCCAAAACTGTTTTTCATTGGATCCCTCCTTCTGTTTCTAGGGGACTAAAAAAAAACCTAAAATTTTTAAAACTCCCCATGGGTACTCCTCTGTATCATCCATGAGTGAACGACAAAAAATAATTCTCAGCCCACTCCTTATGAAAGATGAAGAACAACTTCTTTGCTCTGGCGAGAAAATGATTTTTTGAAATCATAAATCAAAAAATCATGAAAAATATTGAAGTTGCTATTTTTTTTCGGCTTCTCGGCATTTTATTCGTTTTTTATGCTTTGTATGCACTTTTTCCTAAACCTTGCTAAAAGTTTGAAATCTACCTTTGATGCAGAAAAATAGCCACAATGTTTTTGGGTAACTCTTTTTCCCCCATGTTTAAGGTTTCTAAAACGGGTCTCCAAAGCTTCAAATATAAAAATGCAATTTTAGAAGAAAATAGGGAAAGGGGAGGGAAATTATTGACTCATTTTCCCCCTTTCAAGGATCCTTCAGGCTGATACCTTCCTAAAAAATTTAGCATCAAATTTAATTGTTGCAGTTGGTACTGTAATTACTGTAATTTGACTGTTGAAGAAAAATACTTATGAGAGTATAAGATTATACCTATTCTGAACAATTCATCGTGAACCATGAAGAAAAAAAAGGAATTTTTTTGTTGATTGATTAATCAATGAAGTCAGGTCCTGTTTCTGCATTTTATCTCAGTGATTTTTTGTGTAGGTACTTATACCTTAAAATCTAATTTTTAACTTTGATTCAATAACAGAGGTAAGTATGAAATATACCTACCTACCTTCAGTTTACTGATCAACGGAAGTGATCTCCATTTTCCATATGAAAGTAAAAATATATTCTATGTATAGTTCTTATACATATACCTTTGAGCAGAATCTGAAGACAAGCAAGATAGAGGCTGAACATTCAATTTTTTTTTTCCCATTTAGTTCCCCTAGGCTAGGAGAGGGCAAGCAATGAAAACAGACTGAGATATGGGACCTAGCACAAAAGTGATTTTTTTATCCTTTAGGGGGTGTTAAGGCCAGACACATCAATGGTTGCTGTTCATAAGAGTACCTAATTTTTCACGCGGTACTTATTTATAACCTAATGACAGAAATAACTGATAGTCAGGCCCAGACATTGCTATTTCTGTGAGTTGATGCATTGTGCTCTCTCCTCACAAAAAACATTTTTTATTTGGTCAGCACATTACTTTTTATGTAACTCGGTTTTGAAAATAAATAGTTTACCTACCTAAATTTTATTACTTCGGTCTCTTAAAAAGTGGGCAGAGCCAGGTGAATGTGAACACCATAAGGTACTGCAACAGAAGGTGACCAGAAAATGCTTACTTCTGATTTTCGAGACGTACCTTCCAAGGTGAGTTTTGTGAACAGTGACCAGAGGAGTAGGTAACCATTTGAATTTTAAACTTCCTTGTTTGTGATCGGCTCCCACAAGTTACCGTGATCTCAAAACCTGGTCACTTGAAAAAATACTTTAAATAAAATTTGCTTATAGGTGCTTACTTTAAATGAGTAATGAAGTAGGTATAAGTCTTATTCGTGGCTTCAAAAACAGAAATGATTCGAGAAGTTTAGAAAAAATTGTTTTCAAGTTACATTCTTAAAATTTGATGGTAAATGAAGGAATGATTCAGAAATCTCTGTGCCTCAGCAATATTTCATGTATTATCAACTTCATTAATTGTGAGGAAAAGACATGCGACTTTTAAGAGAGCGCTGACTTGGAATTCTTTTGAACTCTAAATTATAACTCGCTCTGAATCGTGATATTTAATTAATTTTTGCCTGTGATGGTCAGTCATATTTCATCAAGTGAAACGCCTTCATTTTCCAGAGTAGGCCAACTGAATTACAATTGCAAAGGACTGATACTGATATTCAACTATGCATGATTTGCATGAAGAATTGATCAATTTGATCGATTTTCCCTTTCATCATCTGTCCATTTGAACCGCCCTACATTTCTGAGGAGGCTCATAAAACAACATTTGAGTAGGAATTGGTACCTACGTTTAAATATTGAGAGCGCGAGCGCGTTAAATTGAATATCGCGGGCTACAAGACCTCGGACTCCTCGGTGGCGCGCCCGCGCGGTACGGCCGCGAAGATTAACTCGAAAACGAGCTGAGACAGGAAGAACAGGAAACAGCTTCCATGCATTTTTCCTCCACGCTCTCTGGCTCTGCTTGTTTTTTGTTTTGATTACAGCTGAATGAAAGAAGTTAGGTTAGTCAATGAGTGAAAACTACAGTTCTGATAAGAGAACTTAACCGTATTTTTCTTCTGAATTTACTGCGAATCGACGGAATATATTTTGTGACAGCTATTCATTTTCATCCTGTACCCCTGATCCCATTTATCACGTATCTCTTCTAACTATAGTTACATTCTTATGTTTACAATATCACTTTGTGGCCTCAGTGTTATCAGGGAAGATGTCTCATCTTTCCTGGTGTTATTTTTTGTGTGGGTAAAAAAGTATACCATAGTTGTTCTGGGCAAGAGATATATTTGCTGTGTGGCAAGTGTATGTCTTTAGTTCAGAGCCTCTGTTTTTCAACTCGTGTGTCTCCAATTGTTAAACTCTATCTCCGTCAAGCAGGAATGGGTGAGTACCAACCTAAGTAATTTGCTTACTGACTTAAATAAGTTTGCGGTGATGCTGTCTCCTTGAGAGACCATATTCCTATGCTAAGGGATACTTTAAAAAAAAATATCTTTACCCTAAGAGTAGGGCTCTACCCTTCTTCTCTCACTGTTTTCCAGAGGAATTTCAATTGGAGTTTTGGACTATTGCAGTCCTGTTCCTCCATTTTGATGGAAAAACGGGGCTCCATTGAATGTATATTCTATCTTAACCTACAGAGTTCTAAAGTGGTGCGTAGATCTACGCACCACTATTTTTCAGTTCACTGAGAAAAAGTGGTGCGTAGATCTACGCACCACTTTTTTCCAGCTCACTGAGAAAAAGTGGTGCGTAGATCTACGCTCTCTTTTTTTGGGATGTCATCATATTTTGAAAAGCATAGGGAGCGTAGATCTACGCTCTGTAGAGCTGTGCACCATATTTGTGAGATTTTATTTCATAAGTAAAATTTTTGGTGCGTAGATCTACGCTCTGTAGAGCTGCGCACATCTTTTGAGAGGAACCCTGATCGTAGATCTACGAGCTGTAGAGCTGTGCACCATTATTTAGAGACAAATTTTAGGAGTGAAATGCAAGGGTGCGTAGATCTACGCTCTGTAGAGCCATGCACCATTTTTATATAAATCTTGAGCGTAGATCTACGATCTGTAGAGCTGTGCTCTGGACCCCCCCCAGATCTCCTATATTATTCTCCCTAGTATATTTCATCGTGGAACTTCTTCAGAAGAATGCACCAAATTAGAGCAGACGCATTTTGAGTATCGGGTTCTGACAAGTAGCGGCTACCGAACCGCATCAAAGCGCATCTTTGAGTGGTTGATTAGCAACGAGTAGAAATTCTGCTCAAACCAACCGCTCACCGATGCGTTTTGATGAGGTTCGGTAGCACGCACCGCTACTTGTCAGAACCAGATACTCGAAATGCGTCTGCTCTACCACAGGTTTTTTTTTTGTTTTTTTGTTTTTTGTTTATTTTGTTTTTTTCCTGGAGATAATTTTAATCGCCGTCCATAAAACAATATTTAAAAAAATGGTATAAAGATGAGGAAAAGATGCTAAACAATAAGGGTAGGAATTTAAAAGTTCAAAAGCTTGCGTTCCATTATTTTATAAAGCTTTGCATAATCATTTCAACAGATGAATACCTTGAAATGGAGAAAAGGTGCTCGGTTAAAAAAGTCACGATTTCTAAAAGCTCTTGAAGCTTTCAGTTCAATTAAAGATTTTTTTTTTTTTGGATTCATTAAATCCTTACAAAGCACATTAACATCTATACCGACCAGTAACCGATGTTCAGAGTGCTGATTAAAACGAAGAATATTAACGTTCCTATGGTGCACGTGGGAAGGAGGGGGGCATTACTCGAAGAAAAATAAAAAATCCAGTCACAGAACCACTGGCGCAACCAGGATATCTTCCATCTCTCTCATTTCCCATTTGAATGTATGAGTAGGAAAAGGACAGAAGGAGGGGGTTTTATCCCCTTGTCCATCCTTGTCTAACATACGTTTCTTGATGGAGAAAAGAGAGAGATGAAGAAACTCTCGGTGCGCTACTGCACAGAACAATTGATTAATAACGGGGACGGGATGGGGAGCTCTGAATTTCAACCGCTATTCTACGACGAAAAGTTTTCTGCTAAATATGTAAGTCCATTAGAAAAGGATTAAAAATATGTTGCTACGGCAAGCCTCTAAATCAACTTTGGAAAAAGAGGGAAACAGGAAACACTTTGAATGGTAGGGATTAAAAACGAACCCCCGCTGAGAGTCTCCCCTGACCGGTTGACCACCACCTCTATCTACTACGACATTGTTCCCAGCCCGGTGCGGTGTTGTCAAACTGCAAACATGAAATGGCTGAGCGGAAAAACTTATTTACGATGGGGCTCTTGCTAAATTTTGCCAAAGGCGGCTCATTGCAATCTGGCAACCATACTTGTTTTGCATTTAAACCTATGCGAAAGTATCGATATCTTGGGGGTGCAGTTGCATCTTCCTGAAGATCGATTGTTTTCCCATGGTTTAAATGGAGAGAATACGTTATTGCCATATTGCACGAGCCGCCGCCACTGACTTTTGCTACAAAGTCTTAGCGATGAAAGTGTTAATTCTGGCATAAAAACGAGCGAAAATTACGATGAGCACCATAAAAAATCACGAAATTTACTAACAGACTCGCAAAATGACTTCAAAGTTTAAAGTGTAATAGCGGAGCTACACGCAGGTACTCAAAGAAATTCTTATCTGATTTGATATTCTCTGTATGTTTTTATAGACAGGCAGAGTAACTAATGGTGCAGTTGCAAGGGTCTGAAATGTTGTGTTTTTTATAAAGAAAATGATAGTACTTGATAAGCTGAGAACAATTGTGTCTTTGGTTTTTTCCTAAGTGTCCCGCTTTTGGAGATGCACACGTGTAAAGTTATAAAAAATCGTGTGTGTAGTGACGTCACTACGCGGAATCCCCATTTAAAACAATGTATTTTGGGCTGATATCTCATCTTCGGAATAATTGAACTCAATTAGAAACCAAAAATATCTTTGTTCTCAGCTCATCGAGTACTTTCATTGTCTTTATAAAAAACACAACATTTGAGACCCTTGCAACTGCCCCATTACAAAGAAATCTCCTCTGACACCTGCATAGCTCCTCCATCTTTGCTCTTAAATGGCGGAGCTACGAAGTTTTCATGGCGCGGATTCTTGTCAAATTTGTCACTCTCTCTCTAGAGAAACACACAGAGGAATCATCAAATTGGATAGGACATTGGAGAAACATTCTCAGTTGCCGTAATAATCGGACGTCTCGTTAATATTTACTCAACCGGAATGGGTCTGTTGCATACTTTTGCTACAACAATATAGAACCTTGGTTCTTATGTAAAATTCGGCGAAAATAATGATGCGCACATTAAAAACGTTCAAAATCCACTCATAAACTCAGGAAATCACTTCAATTTCAAACAGCCCGCGCTACACTATAGACACTATTTGCACCGGTATACTACTACATAGACGGAACCACCGTGCATAAAGTATACAACAACATCGTAACTACAAAATGATGGACTTTCTTTTTTAATACGTGAAATATAAGCTGCATTTGCTGACCCATTAACAGGAACAGTTTCCTCAGTGGAATCTTTCATGGTAAATTTGCGTAGCACAGCTATTACACCTGAAATAATGTCAGACGACTTCTAGAGGTAGGCTACCCGCTACCCTCAATACTTAGCTTAATGAATTTAAGCATTTCAGGTTGCCTACCTAGGCCAAAATCCAAGGAGTCATCTGACATTCTTTTTGTCTCCGACTAAACTTCCAGCCTGCAAGACAAGAGATACAGTGGCGTAGAGTGCAATTTGGCAACGTTGTGTCCATTTAAACCAATGTAAAAGGTCGAATTCGAAGGTGTTCACCGAACACCCAATATCTTGATCTTTTTCATGAGTTTAAATGGAGAAACTGCAACGTTGCCAAATTGCACGCCACGCCATCGAAGAGATAAGAGTAATGGAACAAAGCTACTGTTTTAAAAGGCGTTACGTGACCGTGTAAACACGACATTGAGTCAATCGTTTTGGAAATGTAAGACACTATGTCTTATTTATAGGGTCACGTGAAGCCGTACAAACCAATACAAGTTTAATCGGTTTCCGTAATCTATTTTCTCGTCAGCTTAAAGTACGTTATTGGACGGAAGGCGCCACTAATGGACGATTTTAAATTGCCTTTCTTAGTTCAGGGAGGGAGGGATTTTGGAAATTGTTAATGCGCACGCATCACCATTATTTTTACCTCATTAAATCACTTCCTTCCACGCATTTACTTTACTAGAAGTGGAGGAGAAGGGTATCACTGAAAGTTCTAAGAGCGTCTAATAAAATAAGTTCTTCAAATAGTAAAATGAATTCATACCAGGTGTGCGGGGTCTTCGATTTGGTCAGCGTTTTTGACGTCACTAGAGAAAGTTTGACAAAATCGACGTGGCCTTGTTCGACGTCAACACAGTACGAGCCATAAGTGGCAGCATGTCTATCAAGTTGAGACGTAAGCAAGGCAGTAGGTACTATCGACGAATTAAAGATTGTCGCGAGATTTGTGCACACTTTCAAAATGATTGAGAGTGTGGGACTGATCTGCAACGGCTTTCCCGCCCCACCCGGACTGGCCTATCACCTACAAGGTGTGAGGAGTATGAAGAGTGGCCGAACCAGAACCTTGAAGGCAAAACTTACCTCTTGAAAATCTCACGACAATCTTTAATTCGTCGATAGTACTTACAGCCGGAGACAACAAGATGTCAGACATTTTCTTAGATTTTGACTTACAATGCATAACCTCATTGACATAAGAATAGTGTACTTCAATACTTCATACAGAAATAGCATAACATTATTTTTGTAGTTTTTGACTGAGCAATCACCATAGGCGGATACAAGAAATTGTATTTCTCTCTCTCCTCCCATTTGAAAACGTGCGTTAGAAAAGGACAGAAAAGGAGGCCAAAGTCACGTGATGGCCCCCTCTGCTGTCCTTTTCTAACTCATCAGTGCAAATGGAGGGAGAGAGAGAGAAAGACAAAGGATCTGTTGCAAACTTTTGCTACAGCGCTATAGAGTGTTCAATCTCATGTAAAATCGCGTGAAAAGTCCATTGGTGGCATCAGAAAGTCATAAAATGCAGTTTAAAACTCACGAGAGACGTTTAATGAAATCCAAGGTGGCGGTACAATATCGAGCAACCTGTATGCATGCACCACGAACATCCAAGGATAGCCAACCTCACAATATCGATCACACCCAATCACAACGTAAATGTACAAATAACCTTTGAAGCTGTGAAGTTGTCAACGTTGGCAATCTTTGGATGTTAAAGGTGCATGCATACAGATTGCTCAATATTTTACCGCCATCTTGGATTTCATTAAACGTCTCTTGTGAGTTTATTATCGCATTTCATGACTTTCGGATGCCACCAATGGACTTTTCGGTCGATTTTGCATACGATGAAACACTCTTTATCGTTGTAGCAAAAGTTTGCAACAGACCCATTCCCTGTATCTGCCCATGGCAATCGCTTGCACCTGGTGTAATTATGTAGATTCACATTGCCTCAAAAGTGTGCTGTCCCTTGTCTCTGGAGAAGTAGAGTCCCTTGATAGGCGCATTTTGTTGGAGTGCACCGACACCAGCTTAACAAGTTCTGATTGGTCATTGGTTTCAGCCTTTCATGTAGGTGAGTAGGAGTCGAAAAAATCGAAGGCCCCACACACACTGAAGAGACGATGAGTGGAAAGAGAAGAGGAACGTTTAGGAACGAACCGCGGAATGCTATGGCAAATCTGCCTGTCCACCGCACCGCTGGTCCACTGCCGAACCTATATAACCACCGAATTTCTTCAGGCGGCCGACTTCTTTCAAATGCATAAAGCGTCGCGTCGGTGCTCCCTCACAAAATTCCCGACAAGAGACTCGACTGAGAAGTAGCCTTTAAAAGGTTACTGAACCTTAACTGCGCGACGTTCATTTGCCTGAACCATTCAATTAGAGTCACGAACTGACATCAAAAGTAACGAATAAAGAGATCAAGGAACTAGGACTATGGGACAGGTTTCGAGTTTCGAGTTTCGACGAGGTAACAGGTGATTCTGCCGTGAGGAATGGTAGGAGGGGCCAGGGGGGAGGGGGGAAGGGGGGAGACCACGAAACAATCGTAACAACACGGGCAAATAATACTTACGAGTCACGATGATACACGCGATGCGGGAATAACGAAGGGGTTGAGTGAGAGAGGAGAGAGAGAGAGAGAGGAGAGGGAGTGAGTGAGAGAGGGAGGGAGAGAGAGAGAGAAAGAGAGAGCACCCTGTTTCACGGACATGTCAAATAAAGGACTTATGTTAGAAAGAGGCTGGGTCGATATAAACAAGGTAGGACAGTAAAACATGTGTAGGTGACCGGAAGAGGAATTGTTTTGATCTTCCTCGCTTGGTTTTTTTTTTTTTTTTTTTTTTTTTTTTTTTTTTTTTTTTTTTTTAACCGAATCTACTTTCTATGTCGGTAAGAGGCAGACTTGATTTGACTTTATGTCTGTAAGAGGCAGACTCGATTTGCGCCGAATTCACTGACAACAAATAATTCCAAAATGCCAGTAATATTACCAGAAAGACAACGATATGTGCAGGAAGTCCTAGTATACTTTTGCCAGAGACGCTGGTCGGCTGGTCTTACTATCAGAATACATAGTAACAGTACCAGAATTTCCTCAACATTTTCAAGAACTGTGGTACAAACATTAAACTTCAGGTATAACTGAGCCACATGGTAGAACAATCAAATTGGAAACGTTGGCTCATTTTGAAGCATTGTTATTTTCTGGTGCGCCACCTTGAGAAGTTCCAATCTACCCCCCAATCAAAGCAATTCGAAAGACAGAGACAGAGATACGTCAACCATCTTGAAAAGTCTCCGAAATAGACCGAAAAAATGTTTCCATTGGCTCTTAAATGCATGGGAGTTTCCATTTTGATTGTAGTACTCTGTGAAAGAACCGCCCCTTACATCAGTTCTCATATCGTTGCTCTTTTCTGTCTATCCTTTTACTTCAGTGAAGAGTTGCTCTACTGCAGAAAGGTTAGGTTATGCATAGCTCTACATAGTTATACTTTTATCTAGTTGTGGTTGTTGTTTTTTTTTGTTTGGTTTTTCTTCGGGTGTTTTTTTTTTTTTTTTTTTTTTTTTTTTTTTTTTTTTTTTTTTTTTGTATGTATATACGAGGGTGGATTTTAAAGTAAGTTTACCTATTTTTTTTCTCCAAAACTATCAATGCTAGAAAAATAAACAAACCCAGTGTTGAAAAGTACGTACTTTCAGCTTTCTAACGAGCTTTAGTTTTTCAAATTTGGCCAACGCGTTGCGGAGATATCGTGGATTTTCCCCACCCGTCTCTCCTTCAAACGTACCCATCTTTTCACGCGCTACAGAAGACAACTAGTTTCGGCAGCGATGCGCTTATCTCCGGATCAGACATCTCAATAACACTTCAGTGCATGTTGTTTACTGAATAGACTACTCTTCTGCTGATAAAATGATCCAATTTGTATCGATCTTCAAACTTTCGGTCAGTACTGAAAGTGCAATCATCATGAATTGAAGCTGGATTAACAGCTGCGTCAAAACCTGGTTCAGGAGTATGGGGAAAGAATTTTACGACGGCTGTATACAGAAATTGTTGCACCAATATGATAATTTCAAGAATCTAGCGGGGGTCTATGTCAACAAATGAGGTGAGATGTCTCACAACAATGTTATAACTTGTTTCAATTAAATAATAGCTCTATTTTACTTTTTCAAAGTCTGAAACTCATGTTTTCTGTGAAGCTCCGCAGCGCGTAAAAAGGTGGGCACGTTTGAAGGAGAGACGGGTGTGGAAAATCCACGATATCTCCGCAACGCGTGAGCCTAATTTAAAAAAAAAAAAAAAAAAAAAAAAAAAAAAAAAAACTGTGGCTCGTTAAAAAGCTGAGAGTACGTACGTCGTACGTTTCAACGTTGGGTTTGTTTTTTTTTTCTAACATTAATAGTTACTGAGAAAAAATAGGTAAACTTACTTTAAAATCCACCCTAGTAAATAAATGTCACATTTCTTCTATCAGTTGCACATCGTATTGGATCAAATAACCTTGCTTCCTGCTATTTTATTCAATACTTGCAACTTTTTAAGATGACTTTTTTCAATCGTTGTTAATTATGTACGTATACCATTGAATATAAATAAATTACCGTAAACCCTTCAGTTTAATAAAATTGTAAGAAGTACGATACTACGTAAAAGCAAGGCAGTCCGCATTTTAACAAATATCGACGCAGGAATTTAGAATGACCGTTCCTTCTGACGGAGGAGATTTCAAGCCAAGTTGACAACGATTCTGTTAGTATTCAAGAAAACTTTTGTTTGCATAATGCATAAAGCAAATGAAACACCTACACGTATTGCAGACCAGACGAAACCAACCGTGTAATTTGCACGATAAACCCCCCGAAAGGCTCGCAGCAATCTCAACAATATATTTTCTGCGCTCTTGCCAAACTAAAGTCTTGACTAGAGCAAAAATTCACAATATTAGCCAACCTCTATCGCCCTCAACTAGAATTATTTTCATTCTTATTGAATTTGACCCAAATAAAATTTAATTATTTTTATCAATGGGGATCTTGCTATTTTTTGCCAGTGGCGGCTCGTGAAATTTGGCAACCGTGTCCTCCTCCTATTTAACCAATGTAAAACAACCGATTCTCCCGGAGGCTGTCAGCCTCCGCAAGAATCGATTATTGTACCTACGTTTAAATGGAAAACTTGCACGGTTGCCAAATATCACGAGCCGCCACAGTTTTTTGCTGACAGCGATTGAATATTTCATTCTCGAGCAGTGGCGTCGCGTGCCATCCGGCAACAATGCGACTACTCAACTTAAACTTAAACTCATCGAATATATCGAATTTTCCACGTACAATTTGCACCTCCCGAATTCGACCTTTTGTATGAGTTTAAATGGATAGAATGCAGCGTTGCCAAACTATACAAGCGACGCCACTGTTCTCGAGTAAAATCTAGCAAAAATTACGATGAGCACATTTAAAAAAAATTATTATATTCATTCACTGACTCACAAAATGACAAAAAAGTTAAAGGCGTAATAGTGTAACTACGGAGCATTTAAGTTCCCTTCAAGAACCCCCCTACCTTGCTGGTAACGATAGATTTTTGACTTACTCGAAAACTTGAGAACTAAAAGCTTTGACCTTACCAAAACTTTAGACTTTCCAGAAGAAACGCTTTGGCTTACCTGTAAACAAAACAAAAAAAAGGAAAAATTAGTGAGAGCTGAAGCTGAGGAATAAAAATCTGGAAAAGAAGTATGACCAGAAATGGCTGACGGAATGCTGCTATCAGTGGGCCGAATTTTTAAAGTTTGTCTAATAAATTACATCTAATGACGGAAGCTAATGATAAGAAGTCTAATAATAATGAAGGACGTCTAATTGATAAGAAGGTCTACAGGCTTTTGGTCCAGAAAATCAGGTCAACGACTTGAACGCCTACTGAACAAATACGGATTTTAGAAAAGTGGTTCACAAAATTTTCTAATAAATTAGGAGTAGACCAATCATGATACGCACAGATTTGAAACTATTTTCTTGCGGTGAGGATCCGTTTACATACGGAATGGAACCAATAATACGAGGAAAATAAGTGTTAATTTACTTTTTGGCACACAAAATTTTAGGTTCAAACATGAGTAATTTGCACTATCAATGAAATTTTAGGCGGAGACACAGGTAATTATTTTTTGGTAGGCAAAATAATAAGGTAGACGTATTTTGCAATTAGACTTTTTGTAAGTAGACATAATTAGTCAATGGTAGTGGCGTAACTAGAAATTACCTTTCTCTCATTTTGTCCATTAAAATGTGTAAGTGAGAAAAGGATAGGAAAGGGGGATCAATCCCCTCTTCCTATCCTTTTTCTACCTGTACATTCGGATGAGTAAAAAGAGAGATAGAATGATTTCTAGTTACGCTACTGGTCAATGGACGAGGAAGGAATCGGGATAAAATGCTAGTGGATGATATGACACTTTAGACAAATCGGTTGTGGACGAAATAATATTATAGACCTATTTTCAAGCAGACCAAAAAAAATAGTAGACGTTTTACCACAGACCAAACGACCTGACACCATACAGACAGCCATCAAAAGAGTATCTCCCTTGCTTAAAATGTGTCATATTTATTTCCCAGCAACTTTTGAGGAAGTGAAGAGGTGCATTACCGAGTGAATAATTAAGGAGTGCTGTTACTGGATAGTAAAATATTCAAAAACCTGATGATTAAAAACAGAAAATTAAAAAAAGCGGTGCAGTGTCCGCGGAAAATTAGACTCTGAGAATTTCTTTTAAAGAGCACTGTACCAACTCGGAATTTCATATTTAAATTGTAAAAAAATCTCAATATAAGAATGATGGAAAGGAGAAATAAGGAATTGGAAAGTTGGTCTAATTACCCACCGCAGAGAAAAGCTTAAAGAGAGGATTCCAGTATTTTAATAAAGTTAATTATCTCAGATCCCTATTCACGCTATTCGATTACAAGAACATTTCAAAAGATAATATCATTAAAAATGATTTTCATTAAGAATTTTCTCGTACCTCCTTTTTCTTTTCTTTTTATGCTTTTTGTTTGTTTTTGTTATTATTTTTTTTGTTTTCTTTGCTTGAAAGGTTTGATTATTTGCCCCCTCTCTTCAGAATATTTATTTTCTCCCTGCCGATCAGAACTATCAGAAATTGACTGTTTACCGATAAATTAAAAACAAACTTGGACGGAATACTTTATCGCTGCAATTCAGGGCTGCCGTTTTGAGTATAATTAATGGCATTTTTCAAGTCACCGATGATTCCAATGATTGAGAAAAGATTACATAGTTCAGTGCAGTGTATGACTGTACGACACGAAAATACTCTGATCTGTGATATTTTCTCAATCGGTGCAATCACCGTTAAATTAATAAAATATCATTTTTTTTTTTTTTTTTTTTTTTTTTTTTTTAAATCATCGACGACCCAGCCGTTGAGAAAAGATTAAAGATCAGAGTATTTTCGAGCAGTACAGTCATACACTGAACTGAACCGTGCAATCTTTTCTCAACCGGTGGAATCATCGGAGAATCAAAAAATGTCATTAATTATTATACGCAAAACGGCAGCACTGTATAACATTAATGGCGAGAAAACAAGAACAGAGATTTTTTGTTTTTTAATTTAATGCCAGAAAAAAAGAGCGAAGACTAGCGATATTTCTCTGTTGGCGTTGCTCCGTCTAAACAAGTAAGAATATTGCTGGAGGCAAAATAAACAATCATTTTTCCGTTGACTCAGTTTTATACATTTTTTAAAGAAAATTTCCAGTTTCATCCAAGCTAACTCGCCGTCGATTCCTATGAAGCTTTCCGTGTGATCTTAAGATTAAATGGACTTCACAGCCAACGTGCAAACTGCAAACCGAACGTGCCCGAAGCCAAACATCTTCCATCATTATTGGCAAGACGTCTGGCAATTATTTATTACCTTATGAAGCCATAATTTTAGTCAACACAATATTATTGGAATTTTCACTTATCTAAATTTGAAAACGGAAAATCCTCACTGATAAAAAATGAAATGTAAACACTGTTAGACGGTTCATTTATGTTCCGTGGCAATTTGGATGGTTAAAAAATAACCGTCTGATCGTGAATATTAACCGTATGACTATGAATATTGACTGTATAACACGTTACACGGATTGTGAGAGATACCGACAAGTCCTGAGTATTATCGTACGGTACGTACTTACCATAAAAATTACTACATAGTTTAGGGATCATCCAAAGGTCAAAATCTTCTCACTTTTGTCAGCGCGAGGAAAAACTAGGTTGACAAAAATGTATATGCCTTTCTGATTTGAGCGTCGAAGACGCGACGTAGGCACGTAGCACAAATATCTTCGTTTTTTGCTTCATTTTTTTTTTTTTTTTTTTTTTTTTTTTTTTTTTTTTTTTTAAATCAAAAATTTTATCATAGCATTAACTAGTCTTCCTTGTCAGAGGTACAGAAACGTTTAGTTCAAAGAGACTTTTTGAGTTAAGGACTGAAAACTAAATTTTAGGGTTTGTCCAACATCTATTTGTAAATCGACAGTAATTTATTTGCAAAGAAACAGTTACAAACTTTCTATGCAGTTACTGCAGCTCACAAGAAACAAAATAAAAAGAAAATCACAGATTAATTATGAAACAATACCAATCATCATTGCGATCAGCAAATTGTTGACGCTCGCTAAGCGGCGATTTTTCTGTTAGGATCTGGATGTCATGTCATCGGTTGCACCTACCCCATCGGGAGCACCATAAGTCTTCATCCAAACACACGGAAACCTAGTGCTCCGATAAGATTGATTCTCTACAGATGGATGTCCATCAGATCTCGGTACGAAAATTCGATTATAGTTTTTTTTTGTTGTTGTTGTTGTTAAGCCTTTTCACTAGGTTTTTGGCCTTTGTGCTTATACACGACAGCCACTAACTAACTATTGATTTTTGAAGAGAGAACAAGCAAATTTTAGCGATCGAATATCATTCACTTCAAGAATTGATGATTGCTAACTGATGCTGCTGATCGGTGAAAAAGCTAGCCAATGAGAGTCGAGAATGAACTCCTGAATGATATCCTCGTGAAAAAGAAAACTGCGATAATAATATTCAATAACATAACCTCTAAATCAGCTCTGAATGACACGGCCATTTTTAACAAAAAAACTAGCGTTTTCGAAGCTAAAATTATGTTTGTCTCATAGGAAAATGACTTCTACGCATGGTTTGTACCATAAACTTTATTCGAAAAGTTCGTCATTTCCGAAATTATCGTGGCGAAAGGAGTCAAAAAGGATAGAAGATGAGATTTCTGACAACGGTTGCAACAATTCGAAAATCGAATCTACCTCCGGAGGTGAATTCGAAATTTCCAATTGTTGGAATTCAACGGTCTCCGGTGAGACCAACGAAACAATCGAATATCATCAAAATAAAATGCAAATCCATCGAATATCATACGACGGTGAATGATATTCGATCGCTAAAATTTGCTTAACAGAATTTTGATTATGGGTGATTAGGTTTACACAGATGAGATGATTCACCAAACTTGACAAGGGAACATCCATGCTCTAGGCACTCAGATTTCCACTGTAATCTTTGCCGTGGAGCCACTTTTGAGGAGACCGAGCGACAAGACCAGTGAAAAATCTGCTGCCATTACCGGGATTCGAACCCGGGACCTATGGATTGGCAGTCATCAGGTGTCCTGACCACCAAGCCACCGAGGCCGGCTTCGATTATAGTTGAAGACTTATAACTTGCGAATTGCGATAGGTCAAAGCCACGCGTAGCTCAAGTTCGACTCTGATTAGTGAATTTGTGATCGATGAGTAAAAATTGAAGCTGAAGTTACGAAGCATTAAGTCGGACTTGGATCTAACTTTGCCAACTCTTTTTGGCTCTTGCTTTAACCTGTAAGGATATTTTAAGCTTTGCATTTTGCACAAACAGGAATGGTGAAAAAAACCTATAGACCGTTTTGGAGCGATATATCGTATCGATTGCCGTTCGGGGGTCTGGTTCCAAACAAACTCTGGTTCAATGTAATTTTCCCGTAAGCGCATTTTTTTAATGGAAACCGCCATTTAACCAAACAATGGGTCTGTTGCAAACTTTTGCTACAGCGCTATAGAGTGTGCAATCTAATGTAAAATCGCCTAAAAAGTCCAATGATGGCATCAGAAAGCAATGAAATGCAACAATAAACTCACAAAATGCGTTTAATGAAATCCAAGATGGCGGCAAAATATCGAGCAATCTGTATGCATGCACCACGAACATCCAAGGATAGCCAACCTCACAATATCCATCACAACCAATCGCAACGTAAATAAACACATAACCTCTACCTGCAGTGAGGTTGTCAAAGTTGGCAAACCTTGGATGATCACGGTGCATACATTCAGATTCCTCGATATTTTGCCGCCATCTTGGATTTCGATAAACGCCTCTTGTGAGTTTAATATTGTATTTATTGACTTTATGATGCCACCAATGGACTTTTCAGGCGATTTTACATTGGAGTAAACACTTTTTATCGCTGTAGCAAAAGTTTGCAACAGACCCATTCATGCGACCTTTATGCGATTATGGATTCTTTAAGTCCTCCAAAATAGTTATTTATGGTTACCTAACTTAAATTTCCAAAATCAACAAAATATTACAGATTAAACGATACATCTGAAGGTTACATAGAATCACTTGAATACTGTTGAATCACTGTCGTTGTTGTGGAATAGGCGGGAAGCTGGCGAGAATTCGAGTGAATCCAGCCTCTAAATGCATTGTTTAATCTGTAATGTCTTGTTGATTTTGGCAGTTTTAGTAGTGGAACCGGGCATAATTAAGCATTTTGAGGATGAAGAATTCATAATTGCAAAAAGGTCGCATGAAATGTTTGATTTAATAGCCTAGATTTCCGTTCAAAAATACGCTTATGGGAAAAAACATTTGAATTAAAGATTGCATGGAACCAGAGGTCCTCGGACGGCAATCAATACTATGTATCACTCTACTAAAACAGTCTATTCTTAGGTTATTCACCTTGGCAAAAATGGTTCATACAGGTCCATAAGGTTCATAAGGTCCATAACTAATTTTCTACACAGAGTATGAATATGTATGGATCTACAAGGATATCAACGTATACATAAACGATATCAGTATTTTTATTTATTTTATTTATTTATTTTTTTATTTTCATTTTTGGTACATAGTTAGCCAGAAAAACTGACTGGGTACAGGTCATATAAGAAACGATACATTTGATTTCTTATAGCTAGAGATCATTAAGAACATTATATTTTTCTATATTTATATTTTAAAGTTTATTTATAGCTTAACAGTTCATCCAGGCTCAGAGCCGGATTTAGGTTGCAAGGGGCCCCGGGGCGGTGGACCTTTGGTGGGGGCCCCCCTCCCGGTAAATCTTAGGAATAATAAATTATAAAGTCCCTACTTTTAAAGGCATATCGAGTAAAAGAAGTAAATTATTACCCTGATAAAAAAGTCGTTAATAATTTTTAAAGTTTCGTTAGTATTTTTTAATGTTTCTTTATTTTTTTAAGGGTTATTTCACAAAAAGCTTCACTTCCAACATTGCCGGACTGTTACAGTATTGTAATGATAGAAAAAAGGAAGTTCATCAACCATCAATACAAAAAAAGGGTACCTGATTTGTGGTGGGGGCCCCTTTGTGGTGGGGGCCCCGGGGCGCGCGCCCCGGTCGCCCCGCATTAAATCCGGCCCCGTCCAGGCTGTAAAAAGCATGGGATAGTAGAAACAGCTCTAATGCATGAAAAAAACTACTAATTTCTCCGTTTTTAAAATGGGTTTTTAAGGATTTAGGCAGAGCGTTAAATACTTGGATTGCAGAAAAAGATGCATTGCTTTTTGATGATTCTAATCTGTACATATCCATATGGCTCAATACTCTGCCATATTCTGTAAAGGGAATTGGTTATGGACCTTATGGACCTGTATGGACCACTTTTGGCAGGATAATGTAGCCTCCAAGGAATCTAGACCAGTGCAGTTCGTGCAATATGGCAACATCGGATATTCTCAATTTTAACCCATTTAAAATAATCCATTTTTGATGAGGCAAAGTCTGCTTCCACCAGAATACATTTTTACAAGGATTTAAACGGCTAAGAGCACGCGTGTGCCAGATAACACGGCGGGCTAAAGGTATGGATCTACATTAGCATTGATTTAAATGGAAGAAAAGCCATAGAATATTGTTCAAACGAGCTACATCTGACAACATGGGAGAAAGTGCGGAAAGCTAAGATTTCCTTTTTCAGTTGAATTAAACATGCACTTGGAGAAATCTGCGGTTTGCCATGTTTTATTTTGGTCGCAGTTACGCGGTCTGTTGTAAAGGGGAATAGCCCCGGGTACTAGCAACGAGCCCCGTAGGATTTAATTCAAAATCAAGTCGGAAGAAAATGCGCCTACCCCACGACCTTATTTGCGAGACCAAGGAGCGGCGCGGTTTTCCGGTTTATCAACAAAGCTCGCTTCCGAAGCACTTTTTGAGGGACTCAGCATCCGTTCAGAAGGAATAGTAGAATTTAAGCTCCCAGTTATAGAGACTGTGAAAGCAATGAGTTTTGTACACACATGATTCGTTATACGAGTATGTTGCCGACTTAAAGATACCTCGCCGTTGAGTTTAGAAGAAACAGGTAAACAGGAAAATGCTGGAAACAAGCAAAAATAAGTTTGGTGAGAATGCTTCGGCTTCGGCTCAAATTGCAGCCATTTCAACTCGATTTTTTTTTTTTTTATTTTTTTTTTATTTTTAATTTTTGAGTTCAAAATGGCTGCATTTTGAGCCGAAAATTCGTTTTGCTTGTTTCCAGAATTTTCTTGTTTAAAATTATTTCTTTAATGCCAAGTCATCGCTAGTTTGTTTTCTATCTTCTTCCTTTCGTTGAGTTTCTCCTTTCAATTTTCTGAGGCATTATTCGAAAGTGATCGATGTAACTGAAAACGATGACATTTTCATCCTTTGAATTTAACAATGCCAATTACATTTTGACTTAATCCTCAATTATTCAATTATTTATTTCTTCATCTGCTTATTTATTTATTTATTTATTTATTTATTTATCTATTCATTATTATTATTATTATTATTATTATTATTATTATTATTATTATTATTATTATTATTATTATTATTATTATTATTATTATTATTATTATTATTATTATTATTATTATTATTATTATTATTATTATTATTATGTGTATTTTTATTTCACCGCTTTTGCGGGTAATGATGGTGGTCCCACGGCGGGACCAAACAATGGTCCTAAGCCATGGGCCTAGGGCGGCATTTGATTACATTTGCCGCGTTATATGTTAATATTAATTGATTTTTAACACTTAATTGACTGCCTTCTTCAAACAAAAGAAGGGGGAGAGGTTATTCCCTCAGAAGGCAGATTTTGCAACCATTTGTTGCACTGCCTTGATTGAGGGACCCTTTACATTGGAGTCGAGTCTTACTACTAGTCCTGCTGTTCGGTTTTATTATTATTATTTTTTTTTTTTTATTTATTTTTTTTTTTTTTAATATAAATTTATTTGGAAAAAAAGCTCTATTTGAACAGTTTGTAAAAATTGCGAATATTCTCCAGAGAATCGATTATTTTACGTAGGTTTAAATGGAGAGAATTAGTTGTTGCCACATTGCAAGAGCCGCCAAGCATTCTGGGAAGTATATCGAACGCGTCTTTTCGACCCTTCTCCTCCATGGGGAAAAAAAAGCGGTAGGTTAGGTCAGGTGCATATAATTAGCAGTAATTATCGTTACTTCAGGAATCAGTCAATTTGACTCGTGTTAGACGCAGAATATTCCACCTTAAAATATAATCACTTTGATTCAACTTCTCTCCAAAACAGAGTCTACACAAGCTCTGTTGGCGAACGCCTCGCGTAGCAGTCTTGACTTGCTCAGTTTAAAATCGTCGGTCTTCTTTTTTAAAGTTTAATTTCCCTAAAAATCCAGTGGCGGCTCGTGCAATCTGGCAACCGTGCACTTTTGCCATTTAAACGTATGCAAAAAGATCGATACTAGGTGAGGCGCTACGCCTCACCAAGTAATCGGTTATTTTACACAGTTTTAAATGGAGGAAATCCATTGTTGCCAGATTGCACGAGCCGCCGCTGTAAAAATCTCACCCCTCGGCCTATCATTGTTTTCTCTTTGTTATTCCTTCTTGCCTTATTAGACAGGATTAGCTGGCCATGTTTCCTATGCAGAGATTACACTTTCTCGTTAATGTTTGTAAGTACAGACCGCAATGTTTAGTTTAACCACCGGAGGATCATATCACGGCACGTCAGCGTTAGCCACGTGGATGAGGGTTTAAGTAAAGCCACAGAACGAGATTAAAATCACAGCAAGCGTGTATAGTGGTTCTATGATTTAATTAAACACAGCCTCATCTAGGTCCTCCTAACCCGTCCTCTGGTTGGCCCCACTTCCTAATCCCTGTACGATAAGCCGCTAAAGTCGATGATAAGACGAATTATTGGCGCCGTTATGCCGAGGTAGGTATGGTATCAAATGATTGCCTCTTAAGGTTTAATTTAGAGATTTTAACATGAGATTAAATTAACTTTGCTTGGCTTGAGAAATCAAGTTTAGTGGAAAAAAAGGTAAACTTTGGAGACACTCATGGGGCGTAGCTACTATGCACTATGGTCTGAGATCGTACAAAAGTGACCAAAAATCAGTGGGGAAAAAAAATCAATAAAAATCATCGTATTTGACTTTTTAAGCTATTACAAAACTTTCCAGTGACATTTCTAGGTTTAAATTATTTGCTAGAAGTGTTATTTTTGTAGTAGGAATTATTATTATTATTATGTGTATTTTTATTTCACCGCTTTTGCGGGTAATGATGGTGGTCCCACGGCGGGACCAAACAATGGTCCTAAGCCATGGGCCTAGGGCGGCATTTGATTATAATTTTGTAGTAGGAACTATGAGGCGAGGGGGCCAGCCCCTCAGAAAATCTGATATTGAAAAAAAGAGAATGTAGTAAAAATTGAAAGAAAGGAAAATGTAAAACGAAAAACGAAATAAAAAACACTATTATCAGGCATGAACTATACTTACTTTTGGTGATTAAACGGATTTCATCTAAAGAAAAATCCTTTCAGGACGTCCTTCTTTTCACTTTTTCTATTTTTTCGCGTTCTACGATGTTATTATTTGAATTTACGAGTAGCAGAAAAAAAATTATTGCAAGATTGTTTTCACTGATTAAATTGGCTTTTCTATGGCAAAGAAATATAAAATCACACTTGGCGTGCGTGTTTATTTTATCATTTGCGAGATGGAAAAAGCCTGGTCTCACGTCTTGGAGCGGCTAAATTGGCCAAATTGTTCGCACCCCCCCTCCCCAAACTTGCAGGTGTTTCCTTCAGACTTTCCAGAGAGGTTTCCAAACTCCCCTCCCCCCCTAGAAAATTTTCCTATAGCTACGCCCATGGAAACGCTCCCCCTAAATCAGTACTTGTTGGGAAATCTGAAGTTTTGCGAGCCTTAAAATTGTTTCATTCAGACTGATATTGAGTTTTTAAAACGTTTTTCATTGAAAATGCGTGTCTCAATCTCCGGTAAGATTCCTTAAAGCCCTTGAAAATTCCTCGAGTTTGAAGGCGTTTTGGCTCAAGGTGTATGTCTGATTTGCGTTGATGCTTCCTCGAATCCACCTGATTTTTTCAGGATTATTTCTAGACTAGGTAAAGTTGTCTGTTCATAATTTTTAATAGAACCGGCTAGAGTCTACCTTTTGAGGTATTATAGTGAAGAAACATTTGGCTTGCACAGATATTTCTTATGCGCAATATTTACAAAATATGGGAGTTCGAGCTCTTTTTTCGAAACTTCATAAAAATAGAAGAAGAAAAGGAAGAAAAAATAAAAATATATAAATAAATAAATAAATAAATAAATAACTAAATGATAAATAGATAAATCAAGAAATTAATCAATAAAATAAAACAAAAATAGATTTTGGACTGAATATAATAAATTGGTGAAAATAAATAAAATAAAATATTCAAGTGATAAACAGATAGCAGATCAAAATGCGTAGCGAATAAAATTCGTTACGTGAGATCCACTTCGAAGGGGCAGTCAACGCTAGGTCGCTATACAGAAACATTTCAACTCATCAAGGGTGTTTACTTCCAGTTTATTAGCATCAAAAATTCGGAGAAAGTAAGTAGTTGCCTATGGTAAAGCTAAAGTGCTGCGGTCGAGCTATCAGTTGGGAAGTTTCAGAGAAAACGGACTGGTAACCGAGCATGGGCGGATACAGGGAATTGTCTTTCTCTCTCTCCCTCCATTTGAACTTATGTGTTGGAAAAGAACAGCAGAGGGGGCCATCACGTGACTTTGGCCCCCTCTTGCTGTTCTTTTCTATCACATAAGTTCAAATGGGGGGAGAGAGAGAAAGACAATTCCCTGTATCCGCCCATGTAACCGAGTCTTATGGATGACGTGACTGATGAGAATTAAGAAGGAAATTTACGACAAAATAACCATTTACGATCACGCGAGACACAGTTTATCAAAAAACGGCGGGGCGGCTGAAAACAGCGCGTCGATGAGACTTGTAGTACTATCGACGAACTAGAGATTGTCGCGAGATTTTCAATAGCTAAGTTTCGCCTTCAAGGTTCTGGTTCGGCCACTCTTCATACTCCTCACACCCCACAGGTGAGAGGCCAGTGCGGGTGGGGCGGAAAAGCCATTGCAGATCAGTCCCACACTCACACTCATAACTGAAAATGTGTGAAAATCTCGCGACAATCTTTAATTCGTCGATAGTACATTGTATACAGGCTATGATTGACTGCTGAAGAAATTTGCAGATTATCTGACTTTTATGTCACTTAATTATCCCAGAGAAGCGCTGAAAGTTTGCTGCTCTTATAGTTGTACGGACGAGAAAAAAGGCATATTTCATCTCAAATAGCAAGGACGGTTGGTACAGTCAGGAACAAAAAGAATGTCAAACGACTTCTGGATGTTGGGTGATGGCTACCCGCAATACTTATCTCAATGAATTTAATAATTTCAGTTCGCACAACTAAGAGGAAACTCAAGGATTCATCTGACATTCTTTTCGTCCCCGACAGTACTTGACGGTAAATGCAAGCCGCATTCCGGTAATACTTTAACAATAATTCAGTTAACTATTTTCCTAAACGAAATTCCGGTTGTACTATTAGGAAAGTATTTCTCAGGATAAGCATATACTGTGTCAGCTGATTCGGCCGCGTGAATATAACAGAATGGTTCTTTGAATTATTGGATGGTTGAGTAACATCGCGACTGTTGACATAAACAGCCTATTTGTGTTCTCTTTTTACAGAGTTTAGACGTCAATTTTGGAAATTTTGAATGCAGAAACCTTTACTTTTGGGTTCATCAAAGGTAAAAGCAATGCGCAAGGTATAGCTTATTTTTTATTCTTTCATTATATAGGACAATTTCAAAATTAACAGACTTGCACAAAAAAATTTCAGGCTTACTTACTAGAGCCTATACAACGTTGGATTCAGAAGCGGCTAGTGCAACTTGGCAACAATGTCTTCACTCCATTTGAATCTATGTTTAACAATCGATTGCTGGTGAAGCACTGCTTCACTTTCGAATCGATTGTTTTACATGCAATCAAATGGAGTGAAGACATCGTTGTTAAGCACGAGCCGCCACTGGTTGGATTTAGCGTAACGATGATACCTAGTAACACCCACTTTTAATATAATAAATAAACATAAAAATAGATAAATATGAAAAAAGAATAATAAAAAAAAACTAAATATATAAGTTTTTAAAAAAACGGAGTTAAATAAATGAATAGGATTAAGCGTAAAGTCGTTTCACAGCATACAGGGTGTGGCAGACCACCCGTCCACTATCTTTATCTCAAAAACGGCCGAAAATTGAGCTTCGGGGGCAAAACTTTCATAAGGTATATCGACCCCAAGCAGTGGCGTAGACAAGGATTCCGGGGCCCTCCCGCCAATTATTTTTAGGGGCCCCTCTACTGTCACTCCAAGATAGGGGTTCAGCCCCCCCCCCCCCCCCCCCGCGTAGGACCTGAGATCTGGGGTGTTTCCCCGACAAATTTTGGAGATTAGATTTTCTCAACCGTAACTTCAGGCAATATTCATCTAAGAATGCTCACACAATTCATGCTTATAGTTATCGGTTTTATTTCCTTCCTTCTTCTTGTTTTCGTATCGAAGAACTTAAAACTCGCGACTTTTTTCTGGAAAAGTATTTCCGTAAGAAAACGCTTAAACAGTGTTGGAAGACGGAAGATACTTACAAACAAAAAACGAAGGAGGAATGCTATTTCAATAATGAAAAAACTTTCCTTTCTTTACTTTGACAAGTTTTTCCTTTCATCAGGCCCGGGGTAGGGTGATTCTTATTTTTCAAAAATGAGTATTTTTTGTGCGAATGGTGGATTTTTTGTTCTTTGTGGTCTAAAAAATTGACCCATAACAAGCATTTTGAAAAAAATTGACTCTAAGTGGCCCCTCATAGGCAAAAAGGGCGTAAGTACCAAATATGAATTTTTGGGTGTTTTAATAGTCAATTATGGTGTAAAATAGCCACTTTTTGGTCTTACAGGGCTACAATTTTCATTATTTTTGGCTTATCTGCAGTCCTCAAAAGTGCCTCAAAAGCCTCAAAAGTCCATTTTAAGATATGCGTAAAATGCTCTCGCCGCGCTTTAGTCCAGGCAATGGGTGATTATTGGAAGAACAAATTCCCATCAAAGGTTTTTTGGGCTTAATCGCTTCGTCTTGATGGTGTCAGTAATGACCACCTAAAAGTCACAAAATACAGCTTTTTAGATAAAAGCTCAAAAAGCTTGTCTGAATCACGTTTTAAGGAAATTTGGACTCAAAAAATGAAATTAGAAACCTAAAAAACCCCCGGATACCTAATTTTATAAAAATCGGAGCACTCTAAATGCTACGGTAAGGCGATCGAAATCATTAAAAATAACATTGTGTTAAATGAGCGTTGCCACGGGGTAGTATCAATTTTCCTGAAATCGCCGAAAACTTAAATCGTGTTTTTGAGAGCTTACACGTCGTCAGAGCGTAAAAACACAGAAGATCTATCTTGTTGGAAATTACCTCAGAAACAAAAAAACACGTATCAATTTTTTTGATACCTTGCATCGTTTTCGATATATATCGAAATAATCGATTTTGCCCCCCCCCCCTCCCCTGAATTTAGCACAGCACCTAGGCATGGGGAGTTTTAGGTGGTCATTACTGACACCAAGACGAAGCGATTAAGCCCAAAAAACCTTTGATGGGAATTTGTTCTTCCAATAATCACCCATTGCCTGGACTAAAGCGCGGCGAGAGCATTTTACGCATATCTTAAAATGGACTTTTGAGGCATTAGGACTGCAGATAAGCCAAAAATAATGAAAATTTCAGTCCTGTAGGAACAAAAAGTGGCTATTTGACACCATAATTGACTATTAAAACACCCAAAAATTCATATTTGGTACTTACGCCCTTTTTGCCTATGAGGGGCCACTTAGAGTCAATTTTTTTCAAAATGCTTGTTATTGGGTCAATTTTTTAGACCACAAAGAATAAAAAATCCACCGTTCGCACAAAAAATACTCATTTTTGAAAAATAAGAATCACCCTAGCCCGGGGCCCCAACATCGTCGGTCTTCAGGGGCCCTCACAGCCTTGGGGCCCACCCGCCTGGCGGGGTCCGCGGGGGCCTTATCTACGCCACTGCCCCAAGGAATCCAATGAAAATATTTTCAGCCCCCCAAAACCACCCCTTGGGGGTTATTTAGGGGGGTGGGTACCCGTATCTCGAAAAAATCAAATGGAAAGTGTATGTTTTGACATTGGAATCTAATACGGCATTAAAAAATTAAACTTTTTTATCCCTAAGTTTTTTTTCTAAAAACCACCCTTTTTTGAGTTAGGGGTGGTTTTCCAAAAATTTAGGGGTAATCTTTGATTGACCGCTGTGACTCTCCTAACCATTGGATTTCAAAAAACTAAGAAGTTTCTGAAAGGGCAGACCAAGGGCTTTCTTTTGATGTATCACATGCCTATTTTTTTTGAAAAATGGTACAAGGCCCCCTCACCCCAAAATTTTGGGGCTTCGGGGAGCCCTACGTAAAAATTGTCAAATGTAAAGGTATGGCTTGTGATACATCATTTGAAAGGTCTTTCAGAGACGAAAAAAGTGATACCCCCCAAAAGTCGTAAAAACAACCCCCTTCCAAAATGGCGGCCGTTTTAAGGTTAGGGGACTCAAGGGGGGACGTTCAGAAAAATGATCCAAAATTGAACGATAATTGGCTAAAAGGGTCTTAAAAAGAGAAAAATTATGGTTCAAACCGCGAGTCAAACCGACTTTTCAATCCAAAGTTACAGCCGATTGAAATTTAGGGGTAGTTGGGTTTCCCAAAAAGGCACCCCAAAATTTTCAATCGGCTGTAACTTTGGATTGAAAAGTCGTTTGACTCGCGGTTTGAACCATAATTTTTCTCTTTTTAAGACCCTTTTAGCCAATTATCGTTCAATTTTGGATCATTTTTCTGAACGCCCCCCCTTGAGTCCCCTAACCTTAAAACGGCCGCCATTTTGGAAGGGGGTGTTTTTACGACTTTTGGGGGTATCACTTTTTTCGTCTCTGAAAGACCTTTCAAATGATGTATCACAAGCCATACCTTTACATTTGACAATTTTTACGTAGGGCTCCCCGAAGCCCCAAAATTTTGGGGTGAGGGGGCCTTGTACCATTTTTAAAAAAAAAATAGGCATGTGATACATCAAAAGAAAGCCCTTGGTCTGCCCTTTCAGAAACTTCTTAGTTTTTTGAAATCCAATGGTTAGGAGAGTCACATCGGTCAATCAAAGATTACCCCTAAATTTTTGGAAAACCACCCCTAACTCAAAAAAGGGTGGTTTTTAGAAAAAAAACTTAGGGATAAAAAAGTTTTTTTTTTTTATGCCGTATTAGTTTCCCAAATGTCAAAACATACACTTTCCATTTGATTTTTTTGAGATACGGGTACCCACCCCCCTAAATAACCCCCAAGGGGGGGTTTTGGGGGGCTGAAATATTTTCATTGGATTCCTTAGGGTCGATATACCTTATGAAAGTTTTGCCCCCGAAGCTCAATTTTCGGCCGTTTTTGAGATAAAGATAGTGGACGGGTGGTCTGCCACACCCTGTATAAGTTCGACACAGACCCATTTGAATGAGCCGAAGGGAAATCTGCAAGGAATGAATCTGAGAACATACTCGATTCTCTCTTTCCGCGAGAAATACTTTCAGTTCCGAGAAGAAGCGCGATAAAGTTGAAGGGATGAAATTGTCGAAGATAATGCGGAAAAACCCGATTAGGAAAAGTCACGTAGCGCCGAGAGACGTATTTAATTTCACTCCCCAGAACAACTTAATTAGCACGCTAATGGCGCTCTCTTGCCACTGCGCGCTTTTTACCGTTGACAACCGCGCTTGAACTTTACAGTTTAGTGTCTGCCGTTGCCAAATGTGCTACAAAGATATAGTAAATAAATAAATAAATAAATAAATAAATAAATAAATAAATAAATAGATAAAAACATAAATAATTAAATATATAAATAAATAAATAAAACTCTAAAAAAAAAAAAAAAATTACTTTACGCGCTCTTCTTGTTATAGAATTCACCGCAATCCAATAGGTTTCAATCAAACACAGTACTAAAACAATAAGGCATCACTAGTAAACTTTTGCTAAAAGCAAATGAATAATCTAATCAGATGTATAAATCGGCGAAAAACACACTGAAAAACTGAAAAAGTCTAAAGTTCAGTAATAAATACATAAAAAAGTCAGCTATAACAGCAAGATCTTTACGGCGGATAGTTGCAGGACTCAATGGCGTAGCTATAGGCCCCGCTGACCCCGCCGTGCGGGGGGGGGCGCAAAAGTTTTGAGAAGCGAAAGAGAAAGAGCGAAAAGGAGAAAAGGGAAGGAAAAAGGGAAAAAAAGGAAAGGGAAAGGAGAAAAGGAAAGAAAAGAGAACAGATTAAGAAAAATAGAAGCTAAGAATTGTAGGGAGAAAGCAATGTAAAGGCTCTAAGTGCTTCTGCCAAAATTCACGTTCACAAAGTTCGGAGCTTTTGAAAGTAAATTTTCTACATTAATTTACAATAATTTTGAAAGAAAGGAATTTTTCCGACAAAGGCTCCGACTCGTACGGGTGCAAAGGGGGACCAGGGGGGATTTCCACCGAAGCGGCCAATTTTTCCTTAAAAAAGAGGGGCGCAGCATTCGAATCGGCAGGGGGGCGCTTGCTCAGCTAGCTACGCTACTGATGCAGGTATCATGAGAGATTCCTGACTGATTTGTCACTTTCTCTATGGAAACACAGAGAAAAGTCTTATATTAGATAGAGATCTCCCATGATACCTGCAATGGGGCCCTTGCAAACTTTTGCTAGTAGTCTAATTTGCTGTAAAAACCAGCAAAAATCACGCACATGAAGATCTTAAATTCAGTAATAAACTTAGAAAACAACTCATGAAAGATTCCTGTCAAATTAGTCACTTCTTCAATGGAAACAGAGAGATATGTCTCAACTTATGACCTGCAATTATCCACCATAAAGCCCGATTCTGAGAATAAATTTCATGATCTTTTAGAACACTCGCATCGTCATTTTTACAGATTTTCATGCAAAAATCAACCCTTCAATCATCTGTAGCAAAAGTTTGCAAAAACCCCATTTAAACGCAACCTATTATACTGAGGGAAAAAAACAATGGGTCTGTTGCATACTTTCGCTACAACAATATGGAGCCTTGATTCTTATGTAAAATTCGGCGAAAATAACGATGCGCACATTAAAAACGTTCAAAATCCACTCATTAACTCAGGAAATCACTACAATTTCAAACAGCCCGCGCTACGCTATATAGACACTATTTGCACCGGTATACTACTACATAGACGGAACCACCGTGCATAAGTAAACAACATTGTAACTACAAAATGATGGCATTCCTTTTTTAATACGTGAAATATAAGCTGCATTTGCTGTCTGGTCTTTTCGGTTTATCAAAGATAACAAAATAATATAAGAAATGTGCGCATCTAAACGAAACATTCCAATGTGTGTAAGGTCTATTCATGCTTACATAAACGAGATAGTTTCATCTATGTAGTTAGAAGTCGGTGATATTGTGTCTAGTGTAGCGCAGGTTGTTTGATATGGAAGGTATTTTCTGAGTTAATGAGTGGATTTTGAAAGTTTTTAATGTGCGCATCGTTATTTTCGCCGAATTTTACGTTAGAAACAATGTGTCATATTGATGTAGCAAAAGTACGAAACAGACCCATTGGATGTTCTTTGATGCTGAGTTGGAGATTTTTTAACTGCCTAGAAAAAATAATTGATCCTTTCTCCAGCGGCAACAACGGGAGTGTAATTAAGAACATTCAAGACCAAACGAGTTTCTCGACGTTCTGTTCGTTATGATCAAAAAGGCAAGCCAGTAAATTATACGAGGATACTTTTTGTTACTAGACTTTCATCTTAATTACCGAAGATGTGTCGCTCGTAATGCGTCCATTCGGCCTTCATCTGCACTATGTAGACAGTAAAGTTCTCATTGTTTGAAAGATGCGTGATGCAGTGGCGGATCGTGCAATGTGGCAACAATGTTTTCCTTCAATTTGAATCTATAAACAAAAATCGGTAGCAGGCGAAGCGCTGCTTTACTATTGAATCGATTGTTTTACATAGAATCATGTGGGGCGAGAACAATGTTGGCAAATTGCAAAAGCTGTTATTGTGATACACGTGAAGAGCTGTCGTTTTGCGGGTCTTTCATGCGGCAATCTACAATCCATCGATGATTCAATCGGTTGACGCAAAGATGATTGATTTGAGTGTTTCTAAAAGCCAAATGTTATACGTCTCAACTGATGTTTTTGTAATCTTTGTTTCAAACAGTAAAATCGCCGATGAGAGAAAAAGTACTTCTAAAAACAATGAGCGAATTTTCGCGATCGAATATGATTAACAATACCAACCTAATTTACATATTCGAGGAAATTCAATTGTGTTTTTAGCTGTTTGCGGGGCATCGATGGCATCAATTCTATTTTGTTTAACCAATTTTTCTCGTTTTGGGCTCAGAAAGTTCATTAAAAAAATTACGCAGGTGCCAAAATTGTTGGATTTTGCGTGTTTTCTTTGTTTTTAATTTAAAATGCAAGAACACAACGATTCCCAAAAGTGGCGAGTGCCGCTATCTATCGGATTTAAATATGAAACTTTTTCGTGTGGATTCATCTTAATGAACACCCGCAAAAAGGCAGCGCTGGATGCGCGCGAATACCGGAAGCGGACATAATTCGATCATTACGTTCTGCAAACATTTGCTCTAGCGGTATAATTATTACTTTACAGGGTAAGTTCTTCGTATTTTCCTTCAGTGAGAGAGGTCACAACTAGGTAAAAGTTCATTCAAAATATTACTTCCGGTGGAGACATTGCTGTAGCCGCTAAAACTGCAACAATATATTACTGATCCTCGAAGGATTTCGGCATTGATACGAAAGAAAAGAAGTAGTATTAATTCAACGATATCAACTCTTAGAAACAACTCTGCCACAAAATTAACTGTGAACTAATGTTTGTAAAATTTATATCATTATGATCTCATTAAGGCGACTTCACGGCAGTTAGAGAAATTGAACAGAGGGTGGGGGAGTTCTTCCGTGGGGGAGTTAAAACATGTCAGAGGCAGAGTTAAGCAAATGGAACTGTAATCGATTACCTGATTACCGGATAATCGATAATCGTCAAACTTTTGGATACAATTGAATGGTTTTTACAGGTTTAAAATAAACTCCGAGTTCCTGGGGAGTTCTTCCGTGGGGGAGTTAAAACATGTCAGAGGCAGAGTTAAGCAAATGGAACTGTAATCGATTACCTGATTACCGGATAATCGATAATCGTCAAACTTTTGGATACAATTGAATGGTTTTTACAGGTTTAAAATAAACTCCGAGTTCCTGGGGAGTTCTTCCGTGGGGGAGTTAAAACATGTCAGAGGCAGAGTTAAGCAAATGGAACTGTAATCGATTACCTGATTACCGGATAATCGATAATCGTCAAACTTTTGGATACAATTGAATGGTTTTTACAGGTTTAAAATAAACTTCAGAGTCATTTCGATTAAACAAATTCTTCTGCACTAATAATATGATAGTTAATTTGTAAAAACATCAGCCCTGATAACCGAAAAATCGACTACAGGGTGTCCGGTAAGTCCCGGAACGGCTGCGCCATTTCTTTATTTACGCAGATAAAAAAACCAAACTTTGGGAATGTTCCTAGATAAATAAAAACTACTTTTTGGGGGGGTAAAAATTTTGGTCGCCCCTCCCGGGGGGGCGGGGGCGCCCCTAACTTTTTTTTTTCAAATGGCAACCCCTATCTTGTGATACCTCATTCGAAAGAGGGTAAAAAACTAAGCATTTTGGCGCAAACCGCATGTCGATATCTCTTTTAGTATTCGAGATATCGAACTTCAAAATCTATGGAAACCCATTTTAAAAAAATCATAACTCTTATTCAGAAAGTCGCTGTTTAAAAAACTAGGGGTCTAAACTACTCTACATAACAAGCTCTTTCTAGAGAAAAACACCTCTGCCCAAAAAAATTAACTTACAGTTATTGTTTTTTTTCCCGCCAAAATGTTTTAAAAAATTTTGGCGGGAAAAAAAAACAATAACTGTAAGTTAATTTTTTTGGGCAGAGATGTTTTTCCCTGGAAAGAGCTTGTTATGTAGAGTAGTTTAGACCCCTAGTTTTTTAAATAGCGACTTTCTGAATAAGAGTTATGATTTTTTTAAAATGGGTTTCCATAGATTTTGAAGTTCGATATCTCGAATACTAAAAGAGATATCGACATGCGGTTTGCGCCAAAATGCTTAGTTTTTTTACCCTCTTTCGAATGAGGTATCACAAGATAGGGGTTGCCATTTGAAAAAAAAAAGTTAGGGGCGCCCCGCCCCCCGGGAGGGGGGACCAAAATTTTTACCCCCCCAAAAAGTAGTTTTTATTTATCTAGGAACATTCCCAAAGTTTGGTTTTTTTATCTGCGTAAATAAAGAAATGGCGCAGCCGTTCCGGGACTTACCGGACACCCTGTATAACGATTTACTCTAATTGTGACATCGATTAACACTCCCATTTGCCATGATGAACAAGTAACTGTGCCTACAAATGGATACATATACGAATTACATCACTGAAAATGGGGCTCTTGCAAATTTTTGACACTGGTGATTGAAGAGTTGGTTCTTGCGTAAGAACCGCAGTAAAAATGACGATAACTACACTAAAAAATCACAAAATTCACTCTCAGAATCGGACTTAATGGCGGAGCAACGCAAGTATCATGAGAGATTCCTGTCTAATTTGAGACGTTTCTCTGTTTCCGTAGAAAAAGTGACAAATTAAACAGAAACATGATCTTGCCGTTCCACCTGTTTTCTGAGTATATTACTAAACAGACTTTTTAGAGCGATTTTCGTATTTTTCGCTAGTTTTTACATCAGATATAACTATTCATTTGCTTACAACAAAAGTTTGCAAAGGCCCCATTTACTGGAATGGAAAATCCAGGATCAAAAATAAAAAAGCACAGTCTCGCAAGGCAACAAACACACTTAACCGAAACATCAATAAATCTGCGGATTAAAACACGATCCGCATGACAAAATGGCATATAGGTCAAAAGATAGAACACATTTCATTCAATCAACGCGAAGGCTCAAATTTCAGTTAGCGTTGGTTTCGATGACATTGAAAACACGCAAGCGAACAATTCAACTATCCATGTTTTCAGACTCATACTAGGAAAGTCACTCGTACAATGAAATGGGGGATTAAACTTAACGAGAGAGAGAGAGAGAGAGAGAGAGAGAGAGAGAGAGAGAGAGAGAGAGAGAGAGAGAGAGAGAGAGAGAGAGAGAGAGAGAGAGGAGGGAGAGAGAGAGAGAGAGAGAGAGAGAGAGAGAGAGAGAGAGAGAGAGAGAGAGAGAGAGATAAGACAACAATGTAGAGCCTTATCTTTACTTACTCGCGACTCAATTTACTGGTCAAAACCTCTGGGAGCCATTCATTGTTGAAAAACATCGCTCGTAAATAAACTATAAGAAAATAAATGGGTTTCACGGTAAACTTTTGAAACATTGTTATATTTTTGACGAGCGCAAAAATTAAGCGCTGCAAGAAAACCATGAACTGCGGCTGTTAAAAATATATTAAAATACTAAAAAGTAGAATTATACATAAGTATACTTTATACATGGAAAAGTGTACTGCCTGCTAATCAGATCGACTTCCGTCCAAATCCTATACGTGAGTTTGTTTCCGCAGACCCGACCCGACCGGTCGCAGTTATGTTCAGCGATACGATCAAGATGCCATACAGACTCTGCTAAAAGTCTTGCAGAGAGCACAGCTTAAAAACGCAAAAGTCGCAGACTGAACTTTTGCAACGAATAATTATTAGGATGAACGATTTTCATAAAATTCGTATGGATTTTAATCAATTGACCACACCATGTTATGGAGGTTGTTTCAGAAGTGTAAGCCCATCTAGACGGACAATCTTTGGAATTTATAATCGCACGATGAAAATGAATTAAATTAAATCTGAGCTTTGGATTTTCTCCAAAGAACGCTTTAAAAGCAAAAAGTTGACGTCGGATGCAAGTTTTGTTTTGATTTAAAGAAATGAAAATTGAAAATTCGCCAAATATAATCGTTAGAATGCGCTTACACTTCCGAACTCCGCTTACCAACAAAATAGCTTCTGACGGGGGAAAAAAAACTGAAATTGTGAGTCTTGAAATCTCTTCAAAAGAGACTCGGAGCCAATGGCGGCTCGTGCAATCTGACAACCATGCTTGTTTGCCATTTAAACCTATGCGAATGTATCGATATGTTGGGGGCGCAATTGCACCTCCTGAAGATAGATTGTTTTTCATAAGTTTAAATGGAGAGAATACGTTGCTGCCACATTGCACGCGCCGCCACTGCTCGGAGCAAGAGTGTCTACACTTAAAATGGAATTTTGGGGTTTTCTCGGCAGAAAACCACGGGGGGGGGGAACAAAAAACTTTGACGTTCTTTATCTATCAGTAAAAAATTAGCCTCGTGTGTTTTCACACAAACAGAAATTAATTTCAATCATTACAGTTTGAATTATTGCGCATTTAGGAGCTCTTCAGAGCGCTCATTTTAGGAGCAAGTGTAGTTCAGAGCTCGCATTGCAGCAAAAATTCAAAATGTAGTCGATCTAATTAATTTCTGACAGTGGAACAACACCTAAAATTAGTTTTGAAACGAACAGTTCCTCTCCTTAAACCCCTTTGTGTGTTGAAGGGAGGAGGAGGGAGGGGGTGGAGGGAGGGGATGGAGGGAGGGGGAGGAGAAGGAGAAGGAGCAAACAACTTACGACGAAAAACGGAGAAGTCAAGTTCTTAATACTTACACGGCGCAATGACGCTAAGCGACACCGACAACTGACAAGCGCCGCGAACAGGCTGACAAGACGATGCAATTATTCGTGCTTTCCGGAAATGGTTTAGTATAACCGACAAATTGAAGGCGCACGAGTGAGAACTCTGCTGTGTGGACTGAGGAGCGTTCAAAGGCTCAAGCTTAAGCTACTCGGTCCGATACGATTCAACTTGATCTCATCGAAACTATCTCTTAGACAATTGACAACCCCCTCCCCTCTTCACTACCCCTTCCTCTCCCGCTTTCACTCAAGACTGACCGATCGAATGGGGCAGTTGCAAGGGTCTGAGGGCCGATCATTTACTTCATCGTTAAACCGATCGATAAGACTGTCTATGAGTGATGCAATTGGTCGAAAATTGTAAAACTTGGCTGTTGCTACACGGAAAAAAAACTACGGTGAAAATAACCATACGGATACCTGATTTTGGCACCTACAAGATGTTATGGTAATGTTAACCAGAAGTATACTATGTTTTGACTAGGTAATAGGTGATGTTACCTGATTGCATGTCGAATTTACTCAAAGTATCGGTAAATGTACCATACTTCTGTTCAAGTTTACCATAACATCTAGCAGGTGCCAAAATCAGGTATCCGTATGGTTATTTTCACTAATCTTTTTTTTCCGTGTATGGTAACCATCGTTAAGAGTCTCGTTTTATAAAGGCTACTCATAAGTAACCTTTAAAAAACGGACACTATAACGATGGTTACCATAGCAACAGCCAAGTTTTACAATTTTCGACCAATAGCATCACTCATAGACAGTCTTATCGATCGGTTTAACGATGAAGTAAATGATCGGCCCTCTGAAATTGTGGGTTTTTTATAGAGAAAATTATAGTACTTGATGAAGTGAGAACAATGGTGCCTTTGATTTTTTCCTAAGTGTCCTGGTTTTGGAGATACACACGTGTAGATTTGTAAAAAAAATTGTGTGCGCAGTGACGTCACTACGCGGAATTCCCATTTAAAACAATGTAATTTGGGCCACAATCTTATCTCCGGAACAATGAGGCTTGATTAGAAACCAAACCTCTTTGTTCTCAGCTCATCAAGTACTTCCATTTTTTTAATAAAAAATACGCCATTTCAGATCCTTACAACTGCCCCATTCTGTTGTTTTAGAGTGCCTTAATTTCTACGCACAACTTATTCCTAGGGGTTAGGACTATTCGACGGACTATTCTACGACGACCATTCTACGCAAAAGGATTGAGAAAGGTGTAATTGAGAAAGGTGTAAAGGTGTATCCTGTCTTTGTGGGGGGCTTTTAATCGCTAACGAGGCGCAGGGCTCATCAGAACGTCCCCTCTGCTCTCCCGGGGCACCGCCAATGTTGTTTTAAATGGGAAAACAGACTTACGAGCAGAACTTTCTTTTTGGTGGGCTTTTAGCCGTTGACTAGGCACAGGGCTCATCAAAACATCCCTTCTGCTCTTCCGGGGCACCGCCAATGTAATTTCAATTGGGAAAACAGACTTACCAGCAGACCTGTCTTTGTGGTGGGCTTTTAATCTTTGACAAGACGCAGGGCTCATCAGAACGTACCCTCTGCTCTTCCGGGGCATCGCCAATCTTGTTTTAAATGGGAAAACAGACTTACGAACAGACCTTTCTTTTGGTGGGCTTTTAGCCGTTGACTAGGCACAGGGCTCATCAAAACATCCTCTCTGCTCTTCCGGGGCACCGCCAATGTAATTTCAATTGGGAAAACAGACTTACCAGCAGACCTGTCTTTGTGGTGGGCTTTTAATCTTTGACAAGACGCAGGGCTCATCAGAACGTACCCTCTGCTCTTCCGGGGCATCGCCAATCTTGTTTTAAATGGGAAAACAGACTTACGAACAGACCTTTCTTTTTGGTGGGCTTTTAGCCGTTGACTAGGCACAGGGCTCATCAAAACATCCTCTCTGCTCTTCCGGGGCACCGCCAATGTAATTTCAATTGGGAAAACAGACTTACGAGCAGACCTGTCTTTTTGGTGGGCTTTTCATCTTTGACAAGGCGCAGGGCTCATCAGAACGTACCCTCTGCTCTTCCGGGGCACCATCAATGTTATTTTAAATGGGAAAACAGACTTACGAGCAGACCTGTCTTTTTGGTGGGCTTTTCATCTTTGACAAGGCGCAGGGCTCATCAGAACGTACCCTCTGCTCTTCCGGGGCACCATCAATGTTATTTTAAATGGGAAAACAGACTTATGAGCAGACCTGTCTTTGTGGTGGGCTTTTAATCTTTGACAAGGCGCAGGGCTCATCAGAACGTACCCTCTGCTCTTCCGGGGCATCGCCAATGTTGTTTTAAATGGGAAAACAGACTTAGGAACAGACCTGTCTTTATGGAGGGCTTTTCATCGTTGACTAGGCGCAGGGCTCATCAAAACGTCCCCTCTGCTCTTCCGGGGCACCGCCAATGTTGTTTTAAATGGGAAAACTGACTTACGAGCAGACCTGTCTTTTTGGTGGGCTTTTAATCTTTGACAAGGCGCAGGGCTCATCAGAACGTCCTCTCTGCTCTCCCGGGGCACCGCCAATGTTGTTTTAAATGGGAAAACAGACTTACGAGCAGACCTTTCTTTTTGGTGGGCTTCTAATCACTGACAAGGCGCAGGGCTCATCAGAACGTCCCCTCTGCTCTCCCGGGGCACCGCCAATGTAATTTCAATTGGGAAAACAGACTTACGAGCAGACCTGTCTTTTTGGTGGGCTTTTAATCTTTGACAAGGCGCAGGGCTCATCAGAACGTACCCTCTACTCTTCCGGAGCATCGCCAATGTTGTTTTAGATGGGAAAACAGACTTACGAGCAGACCTTTCTTTTTGGTGGGCTTTTAGCCGTTGACTGGGCACAGGGCTCATCAAAACATCCCCTCTGCTCTTCCGGGGCACCGCCAATGTTGTTTTAAATGGGAAAACAGACTTACGAGCAGACCAATCTTTTTGGTGGGCTTTTAATCGCTGACAAGGCGCAGGGCTCATCAGAACGTCCCCTCTGCTCTTCCGGGGCACCGCCAATGTAATTTCAATTGGGAAAACAGACTTACGAGCAGACCTGTCTTTTTGGTGGGCTTTTAATCACTGACAAGGCGCAGGGCTCATCAGAACGTCCCCTCTGCTCTTCCGGGGCACCGCCAATGTAATTTCAATTGGGAAAACGGACTTACGAGCAGACCTGTCTTTTTGGTGGGCTTTTAATCTTTGACAAGGCGCAGGGCTCATCAGAACGTACCCTCTACTCTTCCGGAGCATCGCCAATGTTGTTTTAGATGGGAAAACAGACTTACGAGCAGACCTTTCTTTTTGGTGGGCTTTTAGCCGTTGACTGGGCACAGGGCTCATCAAAACATCCCCTCTGCTCTTCCGGGGCACCGCCAATGTTGTTTTAAATGGGAAAACAGACTTACGAGCAGACCAATCTTTTTGGTGGGCTTTTAATCGCTGACAAGGCGCAGGGCTCATCAGAACGTCCCCTCTGCTCTTCCGGGGCACCGCCAATGTAATTTCAATTGGGAAAACAGACTTACGAGCAGACCTGTCTTTTTGGTGGGCTTTTAATCACTGACAAGGCGCAGGGCTCATCAGAACGTCCCCTCTGCTCTTCCGGGGCACCGCCAATGTAATTTCAATGGGGAAAACAGACTTACGAGCAGACCTGTCTTTTTGGTGGGCTTTTAATCTTTGACAAGGCGCAGGGCTCATCAGAACGTACCCTCTACTCTTCCGGAGCATCGCCAATGTTGTTTTAGATGGGAAAACAGACTTACGAGCAGACCTTTCTTTTTGGTGGGCTTTTAGCCGTTGACTGGGCACAGGGCTCATCAAAACATCCCCTCTGCTCTTCCGGGGCACCGCCAATGTTGTTTTAAATGGGAAAACAGACTTACGAGCAGACCAATCTTTTTGGTGGGCTTTTAATCGCTGACAAGGCGCAGGGCTCATCAGAACGTCGTCCCCTCTGCTCTTCCGGGGCACCGCCAATGTAATTTCAATTGGGAAAACAGACTTACGAGCAGACCTGTCTTTTTGGTGGGCTTTTAATCTTTGACAAGGCGCAGGGCTCATCAGAACGTCCCCTCAGCTCTCCCGGGGCACCGCCAATGTAATTTCAATTGGGAAAACAGACTTACGATCAGACCTTTAATTTTGGTGGGCTTTTAATCGTTGACTAGGCACAGGGCTCATCAAAACATCCCCTCTGCTCTTCCGGGGCACCGCCAATGTAATTTCAATTGGAAAACAGACTTACGAGCAGACCTGTCTTTGTGGTGGGCTTTTTATCACTGATTAGGCACAGGGCTCATGAAAACGTCCCCTCTGCTCTTCCAGGGCACCATCAATGTTATTTTAAATGGGAAAACAGACTTACGAGCAGACATGTCTTTTTGGCGGGCTTTCAGTCGTTGAAACGCGCAGGGCTCATCAGAACGTCCCGTCTGCTCTCCCGGGGCACCGCCAATGTTGTTTTAAATGGGAAAACAGACTTACGATCAGACCTGTAATTTTGGTGTCGTCACGTCTTGTCACTACGACGGCGTAGTGACGTAGTGTCGTCACGACGCGGATTTCCCATTAAAATCAATGAATTTCGAGCCAAAATCTCTACTCCAGAACGATGGGACTTAATTAGAAACCAAAGTTATCTTCGTTCTCAGCTCATCCAGTACTTTCATTTTCTTAATAAAAAACACAAATATTTCAGACCCTTGCAACTGCCCCATTGATGGCAAATCCGGAAAACGGGTCCATAAAACAACAGTAGCGCTCTTCAGCTAATAAACTCCATTCGATCACAATTCACAATCCTCAGGAACAGCACACACGCGGGCCCTTCTTCCTTTGCCCTCAATTACGCCTTTCCCAATCCTTGCATCAAAGTTGGCGATTGAGTGGCAATCGCTCAGTGTCTTCATACTTTCTTATTTTCTATTTCTTAATAAATGATTCAAAACAGAGCGCATTTCGAAAAACAACTCAAGAAAAAAAAAATGGCCGGAAAACACCCGAAATAAATGTACTATCGACGAATCAAAGATTGTCGCGAGATTTTCACGAGCTAAATTTAGCCTTCAAGATTCTGGTTCGGCCACTCTTCATACACCTTACACTTTGCAGGTGAGAGGCCAGTGCGGGTGGGGCGGGAAAGCCGTTAAAGATCAGTCCCCCACTCACACCCACAACTGAAAAAGTGTGGAAATCTCGCGACAATCTTTAATTCGTTGATAGTACGTCGCACGTGTGTTTTGCTTAGGGCAAGAGTGAGAAACAAGAATAGATACAACAAAGGGAGAGGGGAATCTATAGCAATAATTTTCCTTCAGTTTCGTTTTCGTTTTTTCCAGCTCGTTTCTTATAAAGTACAATCATTCCAACTGGCCACACCCCACAGCAATTACCCCGCACTTCTGGTCACGAAACCGAGCTCTGCGTCCACCATGCAATCTTACTAAGATTCGGTTAAATATGCATGCTTATAATGTTAAAGAAAGCTTGAAAACCGCTTTATCCATGCTTTTCTCAGTAATCATAGGAGACACGGAGAACAGAGTCTATGAGACCACAACACACTTATTATAATATACTGTTTTAGTAGAGCGATATATCGTATCGATTGTTGATCGAGGACCTCTGGTTCCAAACAAACCCTGATTCAATGTAGTTTCACCATACGCGCATTTTAGAACGGAAAAGGCTATTAAATCAAACAATATAATTAATGCGATTATGAATTCTGTGCCCTCGAAAATGCTTATACAGTGGCAACACGGATACGGACACGTAATTTTTATTTGAGGCGGTAGCTGAAATAAGGGCCAATATGCAAAAATCAAGTTTTGGGAAAAACAGCTTTATTTCCATTGCTAAAAAAAAAAACCAATAGAAATGATCCAATGCTCACTATCTTCAAATTGCTCTCCTGCCCTCAAAACTTCATATTTTTTCACGGAATTTCGAGGATGACTATTTGAGGGTATGACAAATCGATTTAAGTGTTCTGCGCAAAAAAGGTCATACGCCTATGGGACCTTATTCCAGCTACCGCCTCAATTGCTTTCTTAAAGTTCAAAAATGACGAGCGAATCTTGAAAATATTTTATGGATGTTTTGTTTTTTAATTCAAATTTACGGCTTAACAACCGCGATGAAGTAGAAGTTCAAAACCAACCCACACTAACCCTTTAACTCAAGCATCTCAAATAGAGTTCGTTCTCAAAACGTGGATTCTTCAGAAATGTGTGGCGGGGGGGGGGGGGGGTTGAAGATAAGCGCACGCAATTATTTGAGAAAAAGTCATTCTAGTCATTCAGTAAAACTACTCAAGCATAATTCAGCACTGAAAGGGTTGGGTTCAAGGGTTAAAAAGGTAAATTTACGAATTCCCTGACATTACTTTGATTTTTCTCACCCATTTCAAACCATTACCCGGATTTTCGAGAGACAAGAGAATCGCAAACCCGTCAAGAAATGCACCAAACAATTATAGCATGGTTTCAATAGCATGTCAATTTTTCAGAAATGGAAAAGAGCCGGGAAAACAAAGAACTCTTCTTGAGGTTTAATGATAAAATCGTATTTTTGGTGTATTGTGAAAGAAAATCGTAATTTCCAGGTTTCAATTCCCTGATTTTCCCTGGCAGGTTTGAATTCCCTGCGATTTTTCCTGATTTTTCAGGTTTTCCCTGACATTTGACATTAGTCACCTTGTACAACTGAAGATTTAATATAGAACAACCAAAAGGAATAAAAATTAACCTTTTAATGCATGGTTTTTTTTTCAATAAAATAATTTTTTTTCAGTGCAATTTTGATCCTTGAGACAGGGAAAAATAGTGAAAAAATTCTTTCCATTATATTTCAATGGTAAAGGGCCTGAATATTAATTGTTCCGAATATGGCCTTACCCACATTTAGGTATCCATGCAACTGAAAATAAAGTTTTCAGGCTAAAAAAAAAAATCAAAGTAGTAAAAAATAAGTTAGTAAGTTTCAATAGTTGTTTTTTTGTATATGGTACCCCTGCGTTACTCCCAAACATAACAATGAAAATCGGTAAATCTCTATCAGATTTTCAGTAAGCTATTTTCAACCACTCTGCACGTTCTCTATCCTGTGCTGCGCGCTCTAGGACAAAATCGACAATTCTTACTCGTTTAGTATCTGTTCCACATGTGACCCACCATGCAGCGACAGTACAACTCAAGTCCCCTACTTTTAGATAAGGCTTCAAAGTAATTGTTCCAGATCTGGGCTCATCTGCAGTTAAGGGTTAAAACTATTAATTTTGGACTCCCAAAATTTAAAAAAAAAAAAAGTTTTAAAATAAATAATTAGTCATAAATTCTGGTTAGTCTGAAACTCTAAAATGGCTTTCGGCACTGTGGACGACAATAAGATCCATATCCATCCACCAGCTGCATCCACTTGGCCCAATCGATAGACAATAGACCAATTCGAACAGTCAGTCCGACCCTGCCACATAAAAACCCTTGTTAATTATGTGGTACGACGAACGGCGGTGTTACTAACAATTCCATTCGTACGCTTTCAATTGCCACGAGTAACGAGTTCTCGGAGCACTATAATTCAATTATCTCAATTCGGATGACAAATCCGCCAACGAATCCCTCCGCGATGACTATTCTACCTCTACCGGTCTACTACCCGACCCGTCTCACATAATTGCCACGTTTTATGCTTATAATATTCCTACTTTCCTTCGATTTACACACAAAGTACCCTCGAGTGATTTTCTCACGTTATTAACCCTTTACTGCATGATTTTTTTTTTTTTTTTTTTTTCAATAAAATAATTTTCTTTCAGTACAATTTTGATCCTTGAGACAGAGAAAAATAGTGAAAAATTCTTTCCATTATATTTCAATGGTAAGAGCCTGAATATTAATTGTTCCAAATATGGCCTTACCCACATTTAGGTATCCATGCAACTGAAAATAAAGTTTTCAGGCTAAAAAAAAAAAAAAAATAAAGTAGTAAAAAATAAGTTAGTAAGTTTCAATAGTTATTTTTTTTTGTATATGGTACCCCTGCGTTACTCCCAAACATAACAATGGAAATCGGAAAATCTCTATCAGATTTTCAGTAAGCTATTTTCAACCACTCTGCACGTTCTCTATCCTGTGCTGCGCGCTCTAGGACAAAATCGACAATTCTTACTCGTTTAGTATCTGTTCCACATGTGACCCACCATGCAGCGACAGTACAACTCAAGTCCCCTACTTTTAGATAAGGCTTCAAAGTAATTGTTCCAGATCTGGGCTCATCTGCAGTTAAGGGTTAAAACTATTAATTTTGGACTCCCAAAATTTAAAAAAAAAAAAAGTTTTAAAATAAATAATTAGTCATAAATTCTGGTTAGTCTGAAACTCTAAAATGGCTTTCGGCACTGTGGACGACAATAAGATCCATATCCATCCACCAGCTGCATCCACTTGGCCCAATCGATAGACAATAGACCAATTCGAACAGTCAGTCCGACCCTGCCACATAAAAACCCTTGTTAATTATGTGGTACGACGAACGGCGGTGTTACTAACAATTCCATTCGTACGCTTTCAATTGCCACGAGTAACGAGTTCTCGGAGCACTATAATTCAATTATCTCAATTCGGATGACAAATCCGCCAACGAATCCCTCCGCGATGACTATTCTACCTCTACCGGTCTACTACCCGACCCGTCTCACATAATTGCCACGTTTTATGCTTATAATATTCCTACTTTCCTTCGATTTACACACAAAGTACCCTCGAGTGATTTTCTCACGTTATTAACCCTTTACTGCATGATTTTTTTTTTTTTTTTTTTTTTTTCAATAAAATAATTTTCTTTCAGTACAATTTTGATCCTTGAGACAGAGAAAAATAGTGAAAAAATTCTTTCCATTATATTTCAATGGTAAAGAGCCTGAATATTAATTGTTCCAAATATGGCCTTACCCACATTTAGGTATCCATGCAACTGAAAATAAAGTTTTCAGGCTAAAAAAAAAAAAAAAAATAAAGTAGTAAAAAATAAGTTAGTAAGTTTCAATAGTTATTTTTTTTTGTATATGGTACCCCTGCGTTACTCCCAAACATAACAATGGAAATCGGAAAATCTCTATCAGATTTTCAGTAAGCTATTTTCAACCACTCTGCACGTTCTCTATCCTGTGCTGCGCGCTCTAGGACAAAATCGACAATTCTTACTCGTTTAGTATCTGTTCCACATGTGACCCACCATGCAGCGACAGTACAACTCAAGTCCCCTACTTTTAGATAAGGCTTCAAAGTAATTGTTCCAGATCTGGGCTCATCTGCAGTTAAGGGTTAATTTTATCAGTATAACACAACTCATTAATGGGTCTATTGCATACTTTTGCTACAACAATATAGAACCTTGATTCTTATGTAAAATTCGGCGAAAATAACGATGCACACATTAAAAACGTTCAAAATCCACTCATTAACTCAGGAAATCACTTCAATTTTAAACAGCCCGCAGTACACTAGATACTATTTGCACCGGTATACTACTACATAGACGGAACCACCGTATATAAGTAAACAACATCGTAACTACAAAATGATGGAATTTTTTTTTTAATACGAGAAATATAAGCTTCATTTGCTGTCTGGTCTTTTCGGTTTATCAAAGATTACAAAATAATATAAGAAATGTACGCATCTAAACGAAACATTCCATTGTTTGTAAGTTCTGTTCATATTTACATAAACGAAAAGGTTCCATCTATGTAGTTATAACACGGAATAATACAATCAGAACGGAAACTCCCATAAGAGCCAATGGAAGTAAGTTTGGAATTTAACGGCACCAATAGTCAACGCTGAGGTCCTATATCCCAACATGGCGGATGTGTATGATTTGTAATGAAACTCATTTATTTCTGTAAATTATGGAAAGAAATCTTAAGTTTCCAGCCTCACTTTTCTTCTACAGGCATTTCAGAATGAAAATTTCGCGGATCATGTCCTATATTTTTTTTTCGCGCGCGAATCGAGGTGTAAACATCCTACATCCCAACATGGCGGACGCAAAATGAATTTGCTTCAAAATCCGACAGAGTTTCCGTTCTGATTGCATTATTCTGTGGTTATAAGTCGGTGATATAGTGTCTAGTGTAGCGCGGGTTGTTTGAAATGGAAGGTATTTTCTGAGTTAATGAGTGGATTTTGAAAGTTTTTAATATGCACATCGTTATTTTCGTCGAATTTTACGTTAGAAACAATGAGTTATATTGATGTATCAAAAGTACGCAACAGACCTATTGAAGGACTCTGTCGAAAACTTTACAACTGACAAAATATAACCTTCAGTTTTTCGGTCCATATAAGCTAAAAAAAAGATGAGGATAAATACATACATCCCTATTCTATATAGGCAAGAATATAAAATATTATATACGGACGAAATTATCACAATTAATCGCCGATGCATGAATTGAAAGGATTTTTGTTTCCCCAACAACTGTCCATGGGCGGATACAGAAATTTGGCAACCAAACATTCATTCTATTTGAGCGTATAAGAAACAATTGATTCTTGAGGGGGCCATGACACTTTTACTAATCGATTGTTACTCATACATTCAAATGAGCAACATTCACAGTTGCGTTGCCAGATCGCTGGCTCCGCCTTTGCAACTGCCCCAACTACTGATGTAACGTTTAACCCTTTAGGTACCAAGTTCGTATAAATAATGTGTATGCTCAAATATATTTTTGACGTATTCATTTCATTGTGTGTAGGCAAGAATCGTTGAATGGGGCTCATGAAAACTTTTGCTACAAGGGATTGAAGAGTTGATTCTTGCATAAAAACTTGTAAAAATGACGACGAGTACACAAAAAATTCGCGAAATTCACTCTCAGAATCAAGCTTAGTGGTGGAGAGACGCAGTTAATTTATCATGAGAGATTCCTATCTAAATTGAGACATATCTCTGTGTTTCCGTTGAGACAGTGACCAAACTAGACAGGAATCTCCCATGATACCTGCGTTGAACCGCCATTATGTGTTTGCCGTTATAGCAGTTATGTGAGTTTATTACTAAATTTTAAACTATCTTAAGGTGATTTTCGTGATTTTTGCTAATTTTTACATTAGATTGGACTATTCATTTACTCACAGCAAAATTTTGCGAGAGCCTAACTCAGGAAATCACAACTTTCATTTCAAACAACCCGCGTTCCACTGGAACCTATTATCACCGACATACAACTATAAAGACGGAACCCCCACGTTTATGTAAACATCAGTAACGCACCGAGAGTTTCTTCATCCCTCTCTTTTCTCCATTAAGAAACGTATGTTAGACAAGGATGGACAACGGGATAAAACCCCCTCTTTCTGTCCTTTTCCTACTGATACATTCAAATGGGAAATGAGAGAGATGGAAGAGATCCTGATTGCGCCAGTGGTACACATCAACATAACTTGCAATCATTTGAACGATTGCATACAATTAGTCAATAAATCGTGTATATTTAGAAAGAAACTCCATCATTTTGTAGTTACGATGTTGTTTACACATACACAGCGGTTCTGCATATGTAGTTGTAAGTCGGTGATGATAGTGTTTAGTGTAGCGCGGGCTGCTTAAAATGAAAGTGATTTTCTGAGTTAATGAACTGTGGATTTTGAAAGTCTTTAAAAAGAACATTGTTCTTTTCGCCGTATTTTACGTTCGAATCAATGTGTCATATTGCTGCAGCAAAAGTACGCAACAGACCCATTAAATAATACCCCCCCCCCCCCCCCCCCCCATTGTCACCCGCTTAATCAACCGCTATTTTGTAATTTTGTTAAACGCATTTTTTTGAGTTTAAGTGTGGATTTCGGAACTTTCTGATTATCGAAACATTATTTTCAAGTGATTTTACAAAGGAATCGACCCTACATAAGGCTGTAACAAGAGTTCGCAACAGACGAATTTCTAGTCAAGCGCACACCCAATGTTTTCGACCCCCTTTGCGCTCGATGCTTTTGTTTGATGAAAGGTCGCATCAATTTTCCCGGTACCGCGCGAGTATTTGATTTGAAAATAATCCCCAATAGAAAATACAAAGAACGGAAGGGAAGTCTTTCGGAGGCAACCGTTATTGCGTTGCCGAAAGCGATAAATAGGTTTACAGAGCATGTATCTGGCAACCCTATTTACTCACCGTGTAATTACAATTCACGAGCAATGCCCTCTGCATTCATATTTCGTTGCGCTACGCGAGACGTGATGCAGAAACACGGAAAGCGTTACGCGCGAGTAATGCGGGTGGTATGCCGCAAAACTCAGGCGTTGGGAGACCGCTGGATACAAATTTAAACGCTTCGTTTCGAAATGAACGCGATTCAAAATATACTTTTGGATGATTTGCAAAGGGATGGGAAACGGTAAATAGTTCTATTTTCCCTTTCACCTTTTGAACAGCCTTCCGATTACTAAACGATCGTTGTAAAGTTAGATTGAAAACTAGGTGAGGGTTGAATCAACGAATTCACTGTTTCTGAATAATATTCGTAGTAATCGGATCGATCCTAGAGGCAAACTGTAATATAATTTCAGCTTGGGAAATTTGTTTTCCTTGGGGCTCCCAATTGAATTGCTCGCCTGCCCGTAATAGCGATTAATTAAAGGAATTACGATTCGAATGAGACTTAAGTCGTAATTATTGTCATTGATGATTTCTCTGAAAATGGGAACATCGGAAGGGCGTGGAGGGGGTTCGTGGAATCCGAGTGTTCTTGCATGGAGTGTGGCTAGGAACATCAGAATCTCTGAGGCATCATTTGTTTATACAATAAGTTGATTAAGAGAATTCTCACAGTTTTCCGGATCTGTAATGGCCCTCTAATGGTTTTTGAGATAAATGCCTATTTTTTATTTAATAAGATCCAACTACCAAATAACGGAACCATGTGTGTCGTGTATATTTGATGACATTTTTCAATTCACCGATGATTCCGCCGGTTGAGAACAGATTAAACAGTTCGGTTCAGTTAATTATTGTAATACACGAACATCTGTAATCTTTGTTCAATCGGCGGGGTATTCGATGACTTAAAACAAACCTTCGGATATTTTAATAATTTAACGGCATTTGCAACGATTGAGAAAGGATTACAGAATATAGATCCGAGTACTTTCGTGCATTACCTACAGTTGCTAAAATCTTGACAAATTATGAAGGAGCTACGACAGAGAAATTTTGAAGGGGCATTTTTTTTTTCGTGGCCATTGTTCACGTATGCGACTGACTTCATGGTCCAAAAATCAGTTTGTCCTTATAAAAATAAAGATCGAAACAAAGACCATCTGCTCTTGATATCAACCTAAAATATAGCAAGGATTTGAGAACTAGTAAAATAGTATCTGATTGGACAACTTCTGTCACCCGCTATTTTGTTAAATCATCAGTCAATCTAAATTACACGCTAATAAAACTTGCATCTGATTGCCTGACGTACTTACATCACCAATTATTTTCTAGCACAATGCAGACGTATTTGATCTTAGAGCATGGATGAAAGGTCCTAAAATGGATGAAAGGTCGAATCGAGAACGAAACGCTACAAAAATCAAAGCTTCTAGGAAAAATAAAAAGCATATAAATAATCAAATTAGTAGTAATAAAATTAAAACGCAAAAATAAAATCAAGATAACTAAAACAGGAGTCGAAACTAGGCAGCGAAATAAAAGCATCCCTTTGAATATCACTACCAAGCAAGTAATCTGGCAAAATGTTCTCGATCATGATTATGTATGCAGGTGTTTTTTTTTTTTTTTTTTTTTTTTTTTTTTTTTTTTTTTTTTTAAATATTGAATACATTCTAAGAGATGGCCTTTGTAAGATAGTTATCATGTATTCTCGACACAGATGTCAAAAGTACGGATCGAGGCTACGGGGTCAGCTCTGCAGGCTTTCTGGCTCCCTGCTAAGGACATTGCAGATTGTGACCTAATTTGATGGATAAACTTCTCTCATCCCTCTTCAAATTCTGAGCCTCTCTGCCGTTTCCGGATTCAACCGGGAACGACTTACACCATGAAAATGTTTATCACTCGGTTTTACGCTCCTTTATTCTGCGGTAATCTTCCTTCTCCCCCCTCCCCCTCCCTCCAGTTTCCTCAATGAATAAACCAATCTATAAGGCATCGACAAGCGAGAGAGGGTCACGTATAAAGCGCAGAGAATGTCCCTCAATTTGAAGAAGTGGAAAGTTAAACCCTAGGGTGTCTGGAAATTACGGAAATAAAACTACCCCCCTCTTTTTGGAGATGGGATGACCAAAATTTAAAAATAGACGGTTCTTATCAACTTATTCAGTTAAGACGTTAAAAACACGCAGTGTTTCGATACATCGTTCGTTTCCAAACAAAACTTTATTTTATTTTTTGTACTTTTGTCTCCTTTTTTTTCTCCCTTACAATTCAAAATTCATAAGATCTAAGAAAAAAATAATAGAAATTATTGCTGGTAGAATGCATATAGTTTTAGTTTCAGTTTGAAATTTTTATTGTATTAAGGACAGAAAATTTATTTGAAGTGGCTACTCCAATTTTGCTTGCACTTATTTTTCGTGCACTGAGAGCAAAAAACTCATTTAAATGGGCTTACCCAATTACCTGTGAAAATGAGAAAAGTAATTTTATTTTATTACAACATAAACACTCTCCAGGCACGGTTACTGCTCGGGGGAAACAAGAACAAAACAAACAAAAAAAAACTAAATTTTACGTAGCTACCTAAACAAGCGCATAACGAACAATTCTAACCGATAAATTCTCCAAAATGTGACTGTGACCATGCGTCCTTTCGATATAGACCATTGACAAAAAAGTAGAACAAAGCCCTTCTCTAGAACCTCAAAGTCCTCCCTTTCTTTTAATGTTTTTGTTTTGCTTCAGAAATGTATCGTGAAAAATCGATCGTCCTTAATTCACCTTCCAATTGAACCTTACAGAAATATCGATCATTTGGATGTTCAATTGAATCCCCTGAACATCGATTCTATTCCATAAGTTAAAATAGAGGCGATATCGATTCAATTGCAATTTACGAGCAACCATTATTTCGTTAGGAACCATACGAAACATCGAAGCTATATCGCGACATAACGTCACACTAACTTTTAACAACAAAAAGGAGACTAACCCTTTCCATTCCGCGCCCGAGTACATTCGTTTCTGTAACCAGTGTTGCCAGATCGAGAGAAAAAAGCCGCATCGTCCCCCCCCCATTTAAATCAATGTAAAACATACGGCTTTTTCAACCCAATCTGGCAACACTGTCTGTAACTAAATCTGCTTTTCACACATATTCAGTTTTTATTCACAATAATTGCGGCTCCAAATTGTTCATATTTGACTAAGAAAATTTCCTCGAGTGCCTTCAATCAATTGTGTATGCAAAATCAGCACCGCGGTGGTGTAGGAATATTTATAACTACCCACTTAATTTCAGCGAGTGAACGTTGATATGTCTTGCATTAAACATCTCCGTTTCAGACTCCAAAAAATGGGAGTGATAATCGCTTACAGGAATCGTCGTTGATTCAAAGGGTGATCTTACGGTATAATCAAGGCTGATTTTTTACAAGTCAGTCATCATATTAGTTGTAGAAGTATTGGAACAAATCGAAATGACCCTAAATATTACTATTTATCTGTGAAGACTACGTTTAATTACTATCCAAAGGTTTGACGATTACCGATCACTAATCGTGAAATCAATGGGTCTGTTGCAAACTTTTTCTACAACGATGCGAAGAGACTATAATCTACAGTAAAATTGCCTGAAAAGTCCATTGGTGGCATCAGAAAGTCATAAAATGCAATAATAAACTCACAAGAGGCGTTTAATGAAAATCAAGATGGCGGAGAAATATCGAGCAATTTTTATGCATGCACCACGAACATACAAGGATAAGCCCACCTCACAATATCGATCACAACCAATCACAAAGTAAACAAACACGCATAGCCTCTACCACAGAATAATACAATCAGAACGGAAACTCTGTCGGATTTTGAAGCAAAGTCGTTTCGCGTCCGCCATTTTGGGATATAGGATGTTTACATCTGGATTCGCGCGCGAATAAAAAATATAGGACATGATCCGCGAAATTTTCGTTCTGAAATGTCAAAAGAATAAAAGTGAGGCCGGAAACTTAAGATTTCTTTCTAGAATTTACAGAAATAAATGAGTTTTAACACAAATCACACTCGTCCGCCATGTTGGGATATAGGACCAAAGCGTTGCCTATTGGTGCCATTAAATTCCAAACTTGCTTCCATTGGCTCTTATGGGAGTTTCCGTTCTCATTGTATTATTCTGTGCCTCTACCTCCAATGAGGTTGTCAAAGTTGGTCATCCTTGTATGTTCGTGGTGCACCCATACAAATTTCTCGATATTTCTCCTGCATCTTGGATTTCATTAAATGCCTCTTGTGAGTTTATTATTGCATTTTATGACTTTCTGATGCCACCAATGGACTTTTCAGGCGATTTCACCTTCCTTAGATTAAACACTCTTAATCGTTGTAGCGAAAGTTTGCAACATACCCATTACGCTCCTATTTGCCGCAAACTCTGCGTCGTATAAGGGTTTAATGAAAAATGCGAAGATAGTGGAATTTTCGATTACTTTGGAACAACGGAAGAGAATTATTAATAAAGAGTCAGAGATAGATAAGAAGCTTACAACACGTCTTTTTTAAACGAATCGAAAAAGTGGTCTTAGGAATAATTGAAGTACGAGTAATATACTTGGGTCAAAAATTCAGAGACATTGTAACAGGATGCCTGCATTCAAGTATTCATCGCAGCTGAATTATTCTGTTATAAGACTGGAAAGATGCCACACTTGCTTTGCACTTGGCAGACTATCAGACGACTGCTCGAATGAGCAAGAGTCAGTTCCCGTAATGAGGATAGAGGCGAACCCGCCGCTTGAAAAGTTCGCTTCGACCGAATTTGACTCCGAATCTTTGTGAAATTTCACGCTTAGACGCGTGAATGTCCTGAATGGTAGAGTCTCGGAGACGAAAAAAGAAAAGAAAAGCAGAAACTATACAGAAAATAAATCCAAGTTATAAACGAAAATGGGGCACACAAAACGATCAATATAAGAGACTATAGAGGGTGTTGATTAAAAGTTTCCACTCGAATTGTTTCTGTTACGACGGCGAATTTCGAAAATCCCTGAAACATCACGTGTTCCATTATTTTGATATTTTGAGGGGGACACATTTCAAGGGGATTACCGATTTTTGAGTCCCCCCCACCTGGGGGCATGAGATCCACACTCACTTGAGTATGCGACCCAACATCTCACAAATATATAGGAAGAATTGCATGCGGAGCAATACACATAATTATTTTTTATTTTTTTTTTTTTTTACCAAAATTGGAAAGAATTATTTTTAATTTTTGAAGGTTATTGTACTGTAATGTTGAAACCATAAAGCTGAATTTTTTATAGACAAGGCCCAAATTAAAAAAGCATGAGCGCCAACAAAAATTGCGCAAGACGGGAAAGACTTCAAAGCCAAAGTCCGATTGGGGGAGGGGGGTGTCATTTTTATTCACAAATATTTGCTTGTTTTGAGACCATAATAAGGGAACTGGACAAGAAAATCCATACATTTTGACCAAAGGCGGATCCAGCAATCTAGCAGTTGTAGCTTTTTCACATTTGAGTATACGAGAAACAATCGATTAGTAAAAGGGCTATAGCCCCCTCAAAAATCGATTTTTTTCTCAGACGTACAAATGGAAAGAATCTACAGTCGTTGCCAAATTGCTGAATCGCTTTAAATGTCTGATTATAAATTCGAGATAGCGATTTTTCCTACTTACATGAAGTCATTATTTTGACGTAAAAATAAAAGAGCTGATACATATAGTTTTGGCAACAAAGTATACATAGATAGCTACATAAGATGAATCATTAAAACACTCACTATGCGGCATATTCATATACCTCTCGGAGCACGTAGAGTCGTAAAAAGTCATCACGCGGCAAATGCCATCAAAGCCAGGAGAAAGAAAATAAAAATGAAGTACTTTCGACGAAATCATGATAGATCTCTTGTAGATCCGCGAAGTTGGAAGAAGGATTTTTCATTTTCTCATGTCACCACTTTTCAACAAGTTCCCTCACTTAAATGCACGTTTTGATCGCACTAACTTATTCTCGCTATCCCGCTTTAATAGAATCTTCTGGAGGAAAACTTAGTATGCCTTTTCAGACGATCAAATTGGATCCGCAAAGTGCAAGTCGGTTCACCAGAGCTATAGTTCACCAATCAGCGATCGTTAACCAAAAAACGACATCCATCAAACTTGGAATCCCCGCAAATACGGAACGGACCTCGTAAATTGACAAAATAATTGCTCGATCACTTCGTGACGCAAATAGGTTGCAACCAGTCATGGCGCTCGCGGGTCGCAGACCTCCAATTGCTTAGGGTGAAGGGAAAGAAGGGAATAATTTTCAGTCAAACGCTCGTCAGTGAAAGCTCCAGAAGCCCCAACTGAAAAAAATTTTGCATACACCATAGCGATGAAAAATCACTTATAACCTAACTATAAGGTCGAGGATCCTGATTTGACTGTATGTTTCAACTCTCAAAGACACAATGCGAGTGAAGCTTGAGGAGCGATAAATCACGTCCCAAGCGTCACACAATAGATCGAAAAATGACATTTTCTGGACTTAATTTTACGCATTAAAATCAAGATTGTGAACGATAAATAGTAAGCGAACTCAAAATTTTTGTGTGAAATTATTCATGTTAGAGCTCAAAATTAGGCAAAAAACGTGGTTTTTGCAAGCAAATATCAACCCTAAAATGTTTTTGAAGCAAGAAAACGGCACGTTTTATGCCCGAAAAACTCTATACTTCGATCCAGTGTGTGTAACATCATCGTCGCATCGCACTATAGTCTGAGACCGAAAATAAGTGGCAAACAAAATCAGATAGCGAAGTAATCATCAATTCATCATTTATAAACTTTCAAGACCAATCTGAGCGTTCGGTAGAACGCACACGGCAAGTCAGACAACAGACCACAGAATTTTAATCACAGAAAATCTTTTTAACAATTGATTTAAACAAAGGAATGTCCCTGGAAAGTTTTGAAATTAGCTTAAAAGGTAGAAAACGATGATTTTTCTATGACTGTTTCTCACTGATTTTTGATTTTTTTTTTTTACTTTCTCAGACTGCGTTCATCAGTCGCATTTACGCGAGAGTTGGTGCATGACAGTTTGCTTTGTTCAAGGGCTGCGCCGTAAGCATGATCGCTACTCCTGCGAATCTGACTCTATGTTCCATCCAGGGGCGGTGCGTAAGTCTGAAAAGTGAGGGGGGGGGGGCTTGAACTTGACAAACTTTTTTTTTTTTTTTTTTTTAAATTTTTTTAGCTTGTAGGTTATAAAGCAAAACAAAATTGTATTTACCAGCCCGGGATTCCTGAAAAAGTGGGGGGGGGGCTTAAGCCCCTCTAGCATTTATGACGCGCCGCCACTGGTTCTATTCAATGCTCTGTAGACAGGTTAGGTTAGGTCTGTACACAGCCGTCCACGTGACAACTGTCTCACCCGGACCCCTTTTCCTTCACAACTCTTATGAAACATCCGCAAACCTTATAGAAAGCAACAAAGAATCACTTCTTCACAGAAGAGTAGGACTAAAGCTACACGGACCGGACCCTTAGCTCTCGATTTTCCTCTCCAGTGATGCTAGAAGCGTAGGCGCTGCATTAACTTGAGGGTTTCAGTGCTGCCAGGTTTTAGGTTAAAATACGTATATTTTACATTGAGTCCTATGGAAAATATACAGCCTTAAGTCGTACACTTGGCAACACTGTGAGGGTCTGCCACGAGGGTGAAGACTTGAAGAGCCACTCTCACTTTACTTGGAATAATTATAGGAATTTCGACGACGTCAACTTGCTTCTGTCTTAAATTTCATTGGCACTTAACCGAGCCGTAGTTTCTACCCCCTCCTCTCCCCCTCCTCTCCTCTCTCTCTCTCTCTCTCTCTCTCTCTCTCTCTCTCTCTCTCTCTCTCTCTCTCTCTCTCTCTCTCTCTCTCTCTCTCTCTCTCTCTCTCTCTCTCTCTCTCTCTCTCTCTCTCTTATCTATGCTCACCAGCAGTACCTTCGTCCTTGCCACCCCATTGTAAACATTCCTCACCGTCCGTGTAAATTGTTCTCACTCAACTCCAATTAACAATTTTAGTCATTTGTCAACCTTGCGCTCTTTTGCGACCCGCACTCAGCATCTCGCTCTCTCAGTCTCTCATAGTGTTTCAGCTCCTCTTGACCCCGCATCATTCGCTCATATTGTTGAGTTGCTCTTTTTTTACAGACGTATTGTTTCAGCCCTAGATGTTAAGTAGCCAAGAGAAAGGAAGAAGTAACTATTCTCGTTCGAGGCGTACTTTTGCAGTTTGCACTTTCGAACTTCTCGGACTATTTAGAAAGCATATATAGGTACACGTAGCTGTCACTTAGTGATTTAGGTACCAGCCCGACTCAAAGTAGATCAATACAGGTAAAGATACCAACTTTTACATAGAAAATACCAACTTTTATCCTGATTAAAACGCTCCTCCTGCAAGATATTCACATTCACTACACTGACAAAAAAAAAAAATAATTGGTTCACCCGACTAATTTTTAAGTGAAATTTACGCAATCAAATTAATTTGCTGTACGTCATACCCAAAAAATGACGTACTCCAACCAATAATAATTGGTAACTGATACCAAATATATTGAGTAAAAGCAACCAATAACATTGTGTGTATACCGTACAATTTGAGTTGGTACCTGGTACTACTTTATTGGTACCGAGTACCAATTTATTGGTTGGAGTGCCTAATTTATTGGGTAAGTATAACCAATAAAGATTATGCAAATTTCACTGATAATTAGTCGGGCGAACCAATTCTTTTTTTTTCTTCTTCTTCTTCCATGAGATTGGAATTTTGCTCCATACAGGAATCTCTTTGCGACCAGATTTCTCTCGACCGCAGAGAAGAGAGCGGAAGAAAAAGCAAAGAACGCAGGTTGTATAAATCGTACTGAAGTGAGCGGGGGGGGGGGGGGGGGGAGAAATGGCCGGGGGGGGGGGGGGGTTGGCATTATAATTTTTGAGAGTCAAGTCTCAGGAGACTGGAGCGATGAGCACATGAGCGTATGAGCAACCCAGTACGGGATGAGATGTGAGATGCAATGCTTGGGGTTCCATAGATACATGTATAGTTCAAGCTCCAACTTTTACCGTTGAGAACGCGGCGTTAAAAGTTAAAAAGCTCGGCGAAGGGCCGACGGCCGGGGCCGCTCGCAGCCGCGCCGTCGAGTCTGTCGTCGTTATAGAACGGCAGTACAACGACACAACGCAACGCGAAGCGACGGATGCGAAGAAAAGGCGTCCGTCGGCGCACGGTGTAGTGAGTTAATGCGAAATGTCGGTCATGGAATCACAGAATAATACAATCAGAACGGAAAATCTGTCGGATTTTGAAGCAAATTCATTTCGCGTCCGCCATGTTGGGATACAGGATGTTTACATCTGGATTCGCGCGCGAAAAAAAAATATAGGATATGATCCGCGAAATTTTCATTCTGAAATGTCAATAGAATAAAAGTGAGGCCGGAAACTTTTTCTTTTTGGCCGGAAAGATTTCTTTCCAGAATTTACAGAAATAAATGAGTTTCAACACAAATCACACACGTCCGCCATGTTGGGATATTGAACCACAGCGTTGCCTATTGGCGCCGTTAAATTCCAAACTTGATTCCATTGGGAGTTTCCGTTCTGATTGTATTATTCTGTGATTGAGTGTAGTTTTAAAAATGCAAAATCAAATGTTTTTATCGTCAAAAAACAAACTATAAAGGGTAATTTACAATATAGGAAAATAGGGAATTTAGGGAATTTTCCAATAAAACCAATGCATCCACTTTTACACTTATTATACGTTGCGTATTAATAAAGATATAAGTACGCATTTAAAGTCGCCACGCCATGTCCGGCTTTTCGCATTTATACGTTCCACTGTGCGGTATCACGTCGTCGACGCAGCGTAATGTAGTAAAGGCTCAGATAGACGAAACCGAGAGGCTGTTGCCAACTTACGACAAATGTAATCGCAAATTCATGAAACGTCTCTGGATATTGATCTTTAAAACCGATAAACTTTGAACGGGTGCTTTGTGGAGAGATAGAGAAACAACTTGGTTTGGGATACGCTAAAAAAAAGTGATACCAAAAATATACTAGAAGCACAAACATATGGGAACCAAGGTAAGGGATAGTCCTTTCACTCAAATTTATAATATTTGTAACAGAGTTTTTAAAATTTGTCGAGGAAATTCTGGTACAAAGACCATATTCTCTGATATTAACACAATAATTTTCTGGTAAAAGTACTAAACTCGCTGTGGTTCACAGATCGCTGTGCTTCTGCTAATATTACTATATAGAATGGGTCTGTTGCCCACATTTTTTACTTTCTCGCCCCCCCCCCCCCCCCGAAGAGAAATTATTCTCATCATGATTTTTTATTATTATTATTATTATTTCATTTCCTTTAAGTACTAGATGAAAGGAACTGAGTATTTTTTATAATTTTTTTGAGCACAGGATCGTACAAATGCACTGTGATCCTGTGCACAGGATCGAGCGATGCGCTTCGAAACGGCTTCATTTCGGCGCGGAACTCACAATTACGTCAAAGTATAGGTCCGGAGGTGCGGTCCAACTGAAATCAAATCACTGCTGATAATACGCGTAATTACCTTTTCTGTCATAAACGCCTTCAAATAACTGTGTACGCGGCTATTCGTGATTCTTGTCGAATTATTTGGTACGGATGGATGGTGGTCTTTGGCGGATTTGTACTGGACACCGTTTTGCAAAGTTATTTAACTGACAGCAGTGATTTGGTTTCAGTTAGACCGCCGCCAGACCTGCACTATCACGTCAGCGAGTTTCGCACCTTTACTGTCATTTTCAAATTAGTTTTGCAACTAATTGCAAGTTTTATCAATCATAGAGGCACTTTAATGAGTTATTTTTGTTTCCATCAGTTTTCTCGCAACATTTTACTTTCAAAATCAGTTGTTTTTGGCTTTATAGCAAAAAAGCGCAACAAACACATTTAAGGTTTTTTTTTTTTTTTTTTTTTTTTTTTTTTTTTTTTTTTTTTTTTTTTTTCAGAGTAGAAGCATTCAGTTAGACGGACGCGTCGGACTCCATTACTATACCTGAATCTCTGGTAAAAATCCTCATCAAAAATCATCAAAAAAATCTCAGTCTGAATTTTTGGAACCTGATCTCATGATGATTTTATGATCTCATGCTGAGCTCAAGATGACTTCTACTCATCATGAGATCACCATGAGATTTTTGTGATGATTTTTGATGAGGATTTTTACCAGAGATTGTTTGACATCGAAAAAAAATGAGCAAAAATCAGGGGGGGGGGGGAATTCATAAAAAATCATCGTTTTCGACTTGTTAAGTTAAACGTTGAATAAAACGATCCAACCACTGTTGCGAGTTATTAACGGTCCCCCGAAAGACGTTGAATGATGAGTACTAAAGCGTAACCGTGTGGGGGGTTTTAACCCCCCGCAAGTGCTCACCGATCATCTGCGAGCGGGACCACGAGGACGCATATAACATTATTAAATACAACATGTGAATGGGGTCTAAATTTCGGTATTCATTTGAGAAGAAAAAGGAATCGCTCAGTAAGGTGAGAACAAAGGTGCCTCCCCCCCCCCCCCCCCCAATAAATCGCTGTCTCGGAAATACACTCGTGCAAAGTTGCAAAACCCCTTGTCGAGGTTCATGACGTCACAACGCGAAATTCCCATTTAAAATAATGTATTCTGAGCCGAAATTGCATCTCCAGAAGTGTGAAACGAAGAAATAAACGAAAGGCATTCTTGTTTTCAGCTCACCGAGCACTTTCACTTTTTTCAGGGGGTGAGGGGGAAGTCAAACATTCAACCCACGCACATGTCCCACATAGTTGAAGGATAGTACATTGCAGTAGTATCAGTAATAGACATAGAAATAATGAATTTTTCAATTGAAAATGTTTCATTATTACGTAGAATTCCTAATCCGAAAAAGTCTGAATCAATAATAATTATTTGATTTAATCTCCTAATAATTATTTGATTTAATCTCCTAAACCGTAAAAAAATGAGCTTATGGGGACATTACATTAAATCAGAAGTTTGTTTGGAACCAGAGGACCAGAGGTCCTCGGACGATAATCACTAGAATAGTCTATATTAAAGGATACGGGGGGGGGGGGAGGATGCGATCGCCTCTCCCGTTCGGCCAAAACAGGGGACAAGAGAGGGAAGAAAGGGGGGGAAGAAAGATAGAAAAAAGGAAAAGGGGGTCTCCGAGGGGCGAAAATCCCAAGTTCGCCTCCCCCCCTTTCGCGAGGACTGAATCCGCCAATGCACCAGAGTGAGAATAGCAGAGGACCGGAGGGTTTAAACGGTGGAGCGTCATGCAACCACAAAACAAGATATTCACAGGCATTCGTTATGAATCGCATGACTTCACGTCGTGTTTATATGGTCACGTGACGTCACGACGTTCCAACCAATGGCGCAGTTGACATTTTTTTGTTTTTTTATGAAGAGAATGATAGTACTTAACTACTTAATGAGCTGAGAACAACACGCAGAAAAACAGAAAAGAACACTTTGGTAGCGCTAACTAAAGATAGTGTACGCGTAACTAAAGAGGTTCTGCTGGGTGAGCCATAAAGCTTTTGTTTTCTCAACTAAAGTCCTTCGCTGGGTCGTTTTTCTACCAAAGGTTTTGTTAGCGCTACTGTGAATGATGCCTTTGGTTTTTTCCTGAGTGTCTCGGTTTTGGAGAAACACATTACACACGTGTAAAAGTTGTAAACAATCATGTGCGTAGCGGAATCCCCATTTAAAACAATGTATTTTGGGTCAACATCTCACCTCCGGGACAATGGGCCTTAATTAGAAACCAAATTCATCTTTGTTCTTAGCTCATCAAGTACTTTCATTTTCTTCATGAAAAACACATTTCAGACCCTTGTAACTGTCCAATTGGATTAATCGCTATCTCATGTTGAGTAGTCCAAAAGCACGGAATCAGCATTCAGAGAGCGCTGCATTCTATTGATGTGGCAACACCGCAACGGTGGGAGGCAGACCCTGCTCGAAGGCTCTTTTTCCATTGAGCGCGGAAATTAAATTTAAATTGGACTCTCACACGGCGGGGTACATTCCTCACCCCTCTTTCCCCTAACCTTCCCCCAACCTTATGCCATAGCCAGTATTTTCTGCACAATTTCCACATGCACTCATCTCCATTTTCCAAGGAAGCGGGAGAAGAGAGAGCGAGAGAGAGAGAGAGCGAGAGAGAGAGAGAGAGAGAGAGAGAGAGAGAGAGAGAGAGAGAGAGAGAGAGAGAGAGAGAGAAGAACTCGCCTCGCTACGTGAACTCAAGATTGAATCGACGGCCAACCCCGGTGCTTCATTGTGTGGTTGGTTACCTTTTTTTCACATACCTTTTTCAGGTAGGGCTAAGACGATTTAAATAAATTACGCGGTGGGACATAAAAAAAAGACTTCCTCTTAAAAAGATAGTAAACTACTTCCATTGTGTTCAAGTGCATTCCTCTCCTCCGAAGCTTTGAAAGAAAGTGGAAGCTTGGTTTTCGCGATTCGTGGAGTTTGCGGAGCACTCCAAGGAAGACCATCGCATCTTGAGAAAAACCGAAAAAGTCTATACAAAGGCACGACAAAAAAAAAACAAAAACAAAAAAACAAAACAAAATATAATCCAAGAGTTCCTTGAGACCTAAACTCTTGTTTAAATGCTGAAAAGTAAAACTTTAATCATTAAATAAGTGTTGAAGGGATGTCATTCTATTTTTTTCATCGTCCATGGTTTAAGCCAGTGGCGGATCCAGAAAATTCTGCTGGGGGGGGCACGCCTGTGAAATTTTGAAATTTGAAGCGTTGGTGGAAGCAATTTTGGGCTATTTTCTATAGAAAATAGGCAAAATTTGAGGCTTCTGGGGGGGGGGGGGGCACGTGCCCCCGTGCCCCCCCCCCCCCTGGATCCGCCACTGGACTTTAAGCGTAAGCTATGTACATAATATACGTCAGTTTTGCCGCGGATGCAACTACTCAGATAAAGTAGCTCATTCATTCATATGATTACATTCTACATTCAAGACGTAGAATAATGAGCCTTTTAAGGAGATAAATAACAAAATAAAATATAACTCACAGTGCACTATAACATTCATAAAAATTTCAGACCAGTTTCGCGAGACTCTTTCTCCATCATCAGAGATTTGCGACTGATTAGTCAACAAATTTGTCAGTCGTTCTGTCCCCCCCCCCCCCCCGAACACTAATGGTTTTTGGTTTTTTTTTTAATATATACTTCATCAATTCAGGACTTGGTCGGAAAAACGGCACAAACAACAGCAGGCGTATTCTTTCCTCAAAATCAACACATAAAGGGGATGTAGATATTTAATAAAGAACACACCTATTAATTGGCCAATATTGGATTCAACGGGATCAAAATAAGATAGCATGAAACATCCGATGGTTTCTCAGTACTATGACTTTCGAAAGAAAGTACCCTGGTCGATTTTTTTTCCATTTTAAATCTCGATAACCTTTGAACAATTTTGCGGCTTTGAAGTGTTACAAATTTGAAAAGAATTATACTCTTTAAAGTACGTCACGAAAAATCGAAAATTCTGTTGAAAACAACAGAACAATTTAACAAAAATGTAGTAGTATACCGGTGCAAATAGTGTCTAGTGTAGCGTGGGCTGTTTGAAATTGAAGTGATTTCCTGAGTTAATGAGTGGATTTTGAACGTTTTTAATGTGCGCATCATTATTTTCGCCGAATTTTACACAAGAATCAAGGTTCTATATTGTTGTAGCAAAAGTATGCAACAGACCCATCGATGAGAAATCTACACGCAAAATTTTGACAAATTTTTTAAAATCTCAGATTATAGTGCAGCGCTGATACCAACACGGTTAAAAACGTCTGCTCATACAGCTCCTTCATAAAATTATCGACAGATTGGTCACCCCCAGATTATGGAGGGGAAGCGAAGAAGAAACAATGAAAACCCAAGGGATGAGAATGAAACATACAGAGAGACAGGGGCTATTTTGTCCAGGAAACTTGGTGAGACATTTCCTTTAAGGCATAGAAAACGAGAGAGAAAATAGAACGGATGCGACACATAAATATAGAAAAATTCCCGCGAGACTTCCATTCTCTAAATAATTGCGGATGGGTTTCATGAGGGGGATAAGGGACGGTGGTGGGATTATAAACGAAGACAATGGGTAGAGAATCAGCCTTGACGAGGCCACCGTTCAATTACTTGATGCACTTTGGGCGATAGATAGATCGAAACAGTGCAACTATGTGTGCAACGAAATGCAGTCTGACTTGGCTCTGATCCAACTGAACCGACGACGGCTGGCTCGGAGGGACGCAAAGCATCGCACACTGGGTCGAAAAACGGAAGTTTCCGGACAAAAAAAATTGTCGTTTTTTTGCTTTAAAAACACTTCAATCTCTGTATTTTTTCCTAGTTATCCGACTCATTTCAAGCTCTCAAATGAACAATTTCACAAAATGCTAAGTTAGAAGTAGTTTCAGAAGTGTAGGCGGACCTAGACCGATAATCTTTGGAATTTGTCAACATTATTTCTGATATAACTCGATGAAAATGAAATTGAGAGTTCACTTTTCAACGATGAGGAACACTTTAAACGCAAACGAATAAAGTCAGAGGCAAGTTCGGTTTTATGAGAATTCACTTTTCAACGATGAGGAACACTTTAAACGCAAACGAATAAAGTCAGAGGCAAAGTTCGGTTTTATTTTAAAGGAATTAAATTTGAAAATTCGCCAAAGATTATGGTTTAGGTCCGCCTACACTTCTGAAACGAGCTCTACCTTACGGTTTATTACTTGTCCCAAAAGTACCGAGACTAATGCTGTAACTTCAAAATTCAAGAAGCTAGCGATCAGATCTTGGTCACGTTTGAAAGACCAGAATCCTCCCATTAAACGAACGAAAAGTAATCGATTCTTTAAGAGGCAATCTACCTCTCCTAAAAATGTGATTATTTTACGTAGATTGAAACAGCAGAAAGCACGCTTGCCAGATAGCAGGAACTGCCACTTAATTGCCAGAGGGTAGCAAAAGTTTACGACTGACTCGTTTGGAAAATATCACTGATAGATCCGATGGATAGATTGAAGATGATTCCAGGGTCGTTTAGTTCCAGCCGTGGACACCACGTCGCGCTGCTCAAAAAGTCAACAGTTTTTGGCTAAAATCGACGAATTTATGCAAAAAGCACAAATTTGAGGAACGTTAGCACCTTCGAGGAGGAAGATACCCTGAAAGTTCCAAGTTAAAAAAATCAAAAATAAAGCCGGGAATTATGCTAAACGAAAATTTCCATAAGCCTCAATGAGTACTAGTGGGGCAGATAGACATGTTATCACTCCCACTCACTCTCACTCACTAAGCGTTAGGCGAAATAAATTTCATAATTTACGACTTGGATTCTAAACCAATTTTGCTCGATTTTAGGCTCAAAAAATCCATAAAAAATTTTGCAGGTGCAAAATGGATTCCCCGTTTTATCTTTGTTTTCATTTAAAATACCAAAAACAAGACTTTTCCCAAAAAAGGGGGTTTCCATCAGAAAATATAAGGAAGTCTACCACCCCCCCCCCCGAATTAAGTTTGATTTGAGAAAGTGTTTGGGGGCATTCTCTACAGTATAGGCGAATTTTAGCGATCGAATATCATTCACCGTCGTATGATATTCGATGGATTTGCATTTTATTTTGATGATATTCGATTCTTTCGTTGGTCTCACCGGAGACCGTTGAATTCCAACAATTGGAAATTTCGAATTCACCTCCGGAGGTAGATTCGATTTTGAATTGTTGCAACCGGTGTCAGAAATCTCATCTTCTATCCTTTTTGACTCCTTTCGCCACGATAATTTCGGAAACAACGAACTTTTCAAATAAAGTTTATTGTACAGACCATGCGTAGAAGTCATTTTCCTATGAGACAAACATAATTTTAGCTTCGAAAACGCTAGTTTTATAGTTAAAAATGGCCAGGTTATTCATAGCTGATTTAGAGGTTATGGGCTATTATTATCGAATTTTTCATTTTCACGAGAGTATCATTCAGAAGTTCATTCTCGACTCTCATCGGCTAGATTTTTCACCGATCAGCGGCATCAGTTAGCAATCACCAATTCTTTAAGTGAATGATATTAGGTCGCTAAAATTTGCTTCATATTACTAAATAAGTATGTCCGAGAAATTCAACGTCTCGTTGCACTGAGCGTCAGTGGCAGTGGCGGTCTCGGGGATCTCTCTTTCGCGCGCGGGAAAATATTTCCGCGAGAGCCGAGAGAGAGAGGGAAGAGAAACAAACTCTCTCTCTGTCTCCGCCCGCGCCGCGCCGCCACCACCAAGCACAGAGAAAAGCGTTGCGGGCTTGCGGGATTTGGACTTGGATTCGTGCGCGGATTCTTTCCATTTACAGTCTGTCGTGTCAGCGCTCCGGCTAGAAAGCGCACACGCAGAATTAAAGTTTTGGTTCGACGTTACTCCTAAGGTTAATCTAGCGATAACTAACTAGCGTTCGCGCGTCGCGACACGTCAGCGCGTAGCGACAATCCTTCAATAAGCTTTACTTCAACCATCAAGCGTCCGCGCGTCGCGCTCAGTCTGCACGCGCGACTGTATTTCAGCGACGCGACAAAGTCAGCGTCAGCTCGAAATTAGTCAGCACAGCGACCAAAGCGGCAACCGCGACAAATGGGTCACACTGCTCACCCGCACGCCGCGATCCGTCTGCAAGCGCGACTTTATTTCAGCGACGCGACAAAGTCAGCGTCAGCACGAAATTAGTCAGCACAGCGACCAATCAGCAGGCAGCTAATGATCAGAGAAAGTTGAGAAAATTATCTAAAATTGTCAGCAACAGCGACAGTCAGCAACAGCGAAACAATTGTCAGCATCAGCGATCGATGTGTAATAAAATCCAACACGTCGCGACAATCTGTCAGCTCAGCGACTAAAAAGTCAGCAATAGCGACATCACGTCAGCAACAGTGAATTACATACACAAAGTTCAGCACGACGCGACACTAGCAAGAAAACGCGTTAAAGAAAATAAAATAAATAAAAGATTGAAAAAACTAAGTATTAGGAAGTCAGATAGGCAAATATATCGAAATATATCGAATGATTAAAAAGACGAACGTACAACTGTACAAATGTATATTCAACGAAAAACAAACTTATACGAAGGTATCACAGACTTAAATACTTACAATAATTAAGCATCAATTTATAGTTAAAAATAATCAATCATCAAAAAGAATCGATCAATAATCAATAGCTCAAACGCATAAAATAATATCAAAAGACTCCAATGCTCTCGAGTCGGGGCTAGTAGAAGACTGAACCCCCGAACTCTGGGCAGACGAGTTTAAATAACAAAATAAAAGTAATGAGAGAGAGAAAGAAAGAGAAACAAAGAGTGAGAGAGAGAGCTCATTACGTAACTGAAAATAAAACGGAACCAGACAAACAAACGAAAAGGGAGAAAATCAGATGATCGAGGACAGTAACAAACTAAAATGATAACAAATGAAATTAAAATGGATGTGTAAGTGGTAGTGCAGCGTTGCCAAGGCTGTCTACTTAATTATACATAAAAATACAGGTGGCGGCACGACAGGTGCCTCCCCCAAAAAAAAATTTCGTCCTCGAAATTATTGCGAAATGAGAAAAAAAAACAAACTGGCACAAATATTACAGACATTAGCAAAAAAAATTACATTTTTTTTTTTTTTTTTTTTTTTTTTTTTTTTTTTTTTTTTTTTTTTTTTTACAACAGATGTACATATATACAAAAGCAATTATCGATAGCAAGCAAGTTTCATTGCAAATATCAAAAAATGTCAAAATCGAAAAATGCAATTATCAAAAATATCAAAAAAATTTTTTTTTTTTTTCTCAAACAAATGAAATTTGAATACAAACAAATTATTGCAAATAAATGAACACTTCAAGATCAAAAATAAAAACAAGAATACAAATAAAATGTCAACGAAACATCATTTCCTACCAAAGGTCAAAATTTCGAAAAAAAAATTCAAAGAAATGAACAAAAACATTGAAAAACAATGGAAACAAAATATTGACAGACATCGAAACAGAATTAAGCTACTGCTTATTGCAAAATACACAAGTATCATCAGAGGCATCCGTCTGTGTTGACGCATCTTTTTTCAAAGCAACCTTATGTTTCCTGCCTGACCTTTTCCCGCGTTGTCTTTTTTTTAAGTTATCAACCTTAGGCTTCTTAGCAGCAGGTGCCTTAATAACGGTAGAAGCCGAAGATGAGCTAGAAGAGGAGGATGATGAAGACGAGGAAGAAGACGACGAAGAAGAAGACGATGAAGAGGAAGATGAAGTTGAATTGGAGCGAGGGCGAGGAGGTTCAATAGGATCGGATTTGCCAGTTTTGATAGGGTCAGAGGGTTTAGGTTCAGAGGGTTTCGGAAGGATAGTTTCGGATGATACTGGATTTTTTTGTAATTTCGGGATTTTATATGAAGCAATAACTTTTTTAACAGGATTTTCAGGGGAGGGAGATTTTCCGAAAAGGGTTTCCATTTTGGTACTTAGGGTAGGTTTGGGGACTGAAGATTTTGCAAGGGTTTTGGATGAGGAGCTAGAGGAGGGCTTTGAAGAAGGTACAAGGGGTTTGGTTGAGGTGATGGATTTAGATGAAGATTTTACCTTGCTAGAAGACATGATAACGAATATGCGAGAAAAACGACGAAAACGAACAGAAAAAAAACACAACGAGAGTCGACCAGGCAGCAAATAAGAATGAATTCGACCCTTCAGGGCATCTCAATTTATACCTTTGGCAGGAATGAATAACAGATCAAAACAAAAATGGACTCGAGAGCATTTGAGCCACCAAAAAAAAATACCTGACAACCAAAATACGAAATATCAAAGGAATGAGTGATAACAAAAAGAACGAAAATAGGGAATGACAAATTCCACTATTTAATATAAAAATGGTTTTAGTCGACGAACATGGAATGTTTCCAATGTTGCCACATTATTATTCAAAATTTCTACCTCATAATTTACTTCCGAAATTTTCCGAATAATTTTAAAAGGGCCAGTAAATTTCGGCTGAAACGTCTTTTTGAATACAGAAGGGGGATTTTTGAGTAGAACTAACTGATTAGGCAAAAATTCAACCGGTTTATGTTTCTTATCATAGTAATATTTGTCTTTTTCCTGAATTGACGTAATTAATCTAGGAATATCATTTCTGACCTTTTGTAATGCTTCCATCGATTTTACAATGTTTAACGAACTAATTTCTGGAAGAATTTTATTATCAATAGGAAGGTTAGGCATATATCCATGAAGCAAATAAAATGGTGCATACTTTAGACGAGAATGAGGTGTTGTATTAATACTAAAAGTTACAAAAGGCAAAAGATAACTCCAATTAGAATGGTTCTCTGACATATAATTCGTGAGACATTGTTTAATTGTTTGATTAGTTCTTTCGGTATATGCTTGTGACTCAGGATGATAAGAAGTACTTAGTAAATGAACAATATTGAATTTTTTACAAATATTTTGAATAATACAATTATCAAAATGAGAACCTCGATCAGAGTGAAGAAATTTAGGTGTGCCAAACCTCGTAATTATTTCTAACAGAAAATTTGCTGCAGACTCTGCATTTGCCTTAGTGTATGCTTTCGTTACTACAAACTTTGTTGAAGCACAAGTACCTACAAGAATAAATTGCTTACGTTCACTAGGTGAAAAGGGACCTGTAAAATCTATTGTAATCCTATTGAAGGGTAAACCTGTGGTTATTTCAACGGGTTTAGCTAATCCTTGGTTACAATTTTGACGTTTATTAAATTGGCACAATTTACATTTTTTTATATAATCAGTCACATCTTTGGACAAAGTGTCCCAATAGTATTTACTTTGAATTTTCAAAATTGTCTTTTTAATGCCAAAATGGCCGCTAGTTAAAGAATCGTGATAAGATTGAATTACTGACTGACTTTGAGATTTTGGAACTACAACAAGTTTTTCGACTAAATTATTTTTTAATTGCTTAAGGCAGAGAATTTTATCATCATTGAGAGTAAAGCGTCTAGACAGCTTTTTAAATTTATCAGATACATTTTTTTTATTATTAAGGGCTTTTATTAAATTACTACAGAATTCATCTTTAGACTGTTCTATTACAAATGAATCATCGACAGATTGAATACAATTTACTTCTCGAGAAAGATGGTCGGCAACAAGATTAGCTTTTCCTGGTTTGTAAACAATAGTAAAGTCGTAGTCTAAAATTTTGGCTGTAAATTTAGCGATTCTACATGATGGACTTTTTAAAGTTCTAAAAGATTCCAAAGCCTTATGATCACTGAATACAATAAATGGTCGAAAATAAAGATATTCCCTGAAATTTTCAATGCCAGTAACAATTGCTAAAAGCTCCATTTCAATCGCTGAATACTTCGACTGGGCATCATTTAAGTTTTTACTGCCAAAACCTATAGGATGGAAGTTGCCTGATTCGTCCTTTTGCTCCAGCATAAAGCCCATTGCTTTGCATGAACAATCAGTAGTCAAAAATGTCTCTCTGTCATCGGAAAAATGAGCTAACACAGGAGCAGAGATGAGGCATTTTTTCAAAAATTCAAACGAAGCTAATGCTTCTGCATTTAAAATAACAGCTTGTTTCTTTTCCGGACTACCTTTTAGCAGAGAAGTGAGTGGTAGAGCATGTTTTGCAAAATTTTTTATATATTTTCGAAAATAGGAGCAAAGGCCTATAAAACTTCTAATTCCTGTAATAGTAGACGGTACAGGGTGATTTTTAATAACAGAAATATTTTTCTCTAAAGGTTGAAAACCGGTTCTAGTTATATGATGTCCTAATAAATCGATTTCGATTGCAAAGAATTTGCATTTTTCTAACTTTAATTTAACTCTAAATTGCCTGAATCGTGAAAAAATTTCTCTCATATGCGCCAAATGTTGATCGAAAGATGACGAAAAACAACAAACGTCATCAATATAAATTACAACAGATTTGTACAATAAATCAGCAAAAATAGTATTTTGCGTTCGCTGGAATTCCGGAGGGGAATTTTTAAAACCTTGAGGTAAAGAGCAAAAAGTAAAGGTACCAAATTGAGTGTTAAATGCAAGGATATGCCTATCATTACTATCAATTTTTACTTGAAAAAAACCATTATTCATATCCATAGTACTGAAAAATTGCTTATTTTCTAAAGATTGCAAAATATTATCTATCCTAGGTAATGGAAATTTATCATTAACGACTTTTTTGTTTAACTCACGATAATCCACCACAAATCGTGATTTGTTTTGTTTCTTTGGCACTGTAAAGACCGGAGCACCATAAGCACTCTTACACGGCTCTACAATGCCAGCTTTAATCAAACCTTGAACATGCGTATTTACATCATTGCGCATTTTCGGCGATGATCTATACGGTTTTACATAAACAGGAATTTTATCTTTTAAAGAAATTTTACAGGGGGGCAAATCAATAAACTGAATATCAAGATCATGTTTTGCGAAAATATCAGAAAATTCATTAAGAAGTGCCAATGCCTTGGTACGTTGTTCATTAGTTAATTCTGGGGAAAGAGCTGCCGAAAAATCGAGAGAAGAGGTAGGAGAGGAAACGTGATCAGAAGGAGAAGAAGATTGAGAGGAGGGGGGCGGAATTGATTGACCGTTCAAAGTTACTGGGTCATCGATAATAGGTAGAACATTGGCGATGGAGTTGACAAGGAATTTCACCGTGCGTTGATCTTTTAAGACAATCGCGCACCGCTCGTAGTCAATTATAATCTGGTTATCAGCTAAGAAAGAAGTGCCGAGAATCAAGGGACAAGCGAGATTTTCAGTAACGATGAAAGGAACTTGAAATTCAAGCGCATCAATCGAGATAGTGACCGTGGCTGCGCCATGCACAATCAGCTGAGAGCCATTCGCAGTCCGAAGTTGTAACTCAGATTTTCGAAGTACCTGCGGTGTTGTCAGTTTTCTGAATGTTTTCAAAGAAATGCAATTAATATGCGAGCCGGTGTCAAAAAGAGCTGAAATTTCTTGATTTTCAACCAGAATAGGTATGGATAACGCTTTTCCCTCTGCTGCAAAATTCAAAATTGGGTTGATGATTTCTATCCGAGGCTGAGGAGTTAATTTTTTTGAAAATTCTAACCCCTCGGTTGCGAGTTTTTTTGTTGTAACTTAAAACAATCTTTCTTCATATGACCAGTTTTCTTACAATAATGGCAAACTATTGTGCTTGGATTAGCTGCCAGACCAGAAGTTGACGGTTGTTGATAATTTGCAAGATTTTGAGTAGTTGAATGACCAAAAGTTGACGGTTGTTGATAATTTGCATTATTTTGAGGCCTGATATGAGGTTGATGTACAAAAAGAGGCTGGCTTTTTATGGGATTTTGATAAACCTGCTGATGTGCTGGATATGATGTTTGCGGCTGTAAATTAATGGACGTAGTGGCAATGTGATTTTTTGAAAATAAATCAATCAAAAAGTCCAATTTTTTTGAGAGTTCATCCACTCGTTGATCTGTACTTTGTTCAGATTTCAGCTTTGGGTGAGTAGAAGAAATTGCGCAAACGTTTTTCAAAATCTCAGTACGGGCCAATGAGCTTTGTTGAATGCTCAAATTATACGCCATTTGATCATATTTTTTTAGATTATTTTTCAAATTAGACAACGTTGAATTATCTGACATAGAAATTGCCTTTACGGTATCTGGAAGGAGACCTTTCAAGACATAATTACAAATTTCATCTTCAGTCATTTTCGCATTCACCTGATGACACAAAGTGAGAACGTCAGTTAAATAAGAGATAGTCGCCTCGCCGATACCTTGTGTTCTATTTTCCAAACGTGTCCTCAAGATGTGCTTTTGAGTCGATGGTTGGAAAGCTTCAAGAAATTGCGTTTTCAAAGATTTCCAATCATAAGCCTCTATTTTCAACGTATAATAGAACGCATTTGCAGTTTTTTTGCAGATAGACTGGCAAATACTTTTTCTTTAAATCATCAGACCAGCCATTTATTTCACTCGCAAGTTCAAAATTGTTAAAAAATTGAACAATATCCTCGTCTTCCGACCCTAAAAATGCAATAGGTTTAAAGAATGGAACTTTAGATTGAGTCTCCTGTTCAGCCATCTTTTTCGAAGTTTGACCAACTTTTTTCTTAGTTTTAGTGATAACACTAAAATGTCGATTTTTCGCTAGAGGTGGATGCTCAAAATTATAGAGCCTTCTACGAAGAATATTTCGATCTCCTTGAGTTGAAAGACTTCTTGCTTGAAGGGCAGCTATCAGTTCTTCTTTCCTTAACTTATAGATATCTCCAAACTCTGCATTCGGCATTCGAATCCTGATAATAATTAAAACATAGCATCAACTATTGAAAAACTAAATTTTTTCCTAAATTTTTCTGCCTAATCAATTATGAAGTGACATTACAAAATCTGAACAATTCTAACTAATGTTTCCAAAGAATCAAAAGATTCAAAAAATTCTAAATTGTCACAAATATTTCAAAAAAAATTATCGATAGTATCGAATTCACTCACTCAATTTATGAAAAAAATTATTTAATTGATTAACCTTATGTCGTTTTAAATTACAATCCTAAATGTATTGCGCTAGGCGTATACTCGGCTACATTAGTACAAAAAAAAATTTTGCTACTAAGTAAAACCTGTACTCATATAGGCTACCAATCTAAATTTCCTAGAACTGGCTCACTATAGAGGCAAATACCCCAACAAATTAGCGATATATTAATGCAAAAATACCAAAACACGACATTTAACTACACATGATACACACGAACCATTAGTTTGTCTACGCAAATCAATTCTATTAAAGTGTACCAACGGAATCACGTTAAACGTAATATATCCTAATCAAAGTTCAAAATTCCAAATTTCCAAATTTCCAAATTCAAGTAGGTCATATTTGAAAAATACGAGCTACAAAAAATACAAAATACATTATTCGCTAGGATTGCCAAAATAAAACATGAGAAGTCACACAACCACGTTGGGCGCCACTGTCGTGTCAGCGCTCCGGCTAGAAAGCGCACACGCAGAATTAAAGTTTTGGTTCGACGTTACTCCTAAGGTTAATCTAGCGATAACTAACTAGCGTTCGCGCGTCGCGACACGTCAGCGCGTAGCGACAATCCTTCAATAAGCTTTACTTCAACCATCAAGCGTCCGCGCGTCGCGCTCAGTCTGCACGCGCGACTGTATTTCAGCGACGCGACAAAGTCAGCGTCAGCTCGAAATTAGTCAGCACAGCGACCAAAGCGGCAACCGCGACAAATGGGTCACACTGCTCACCCGCACGCCGCGATCCGTCTGCAAGCGCGACTTTATTTCAGCGACGCGACAAAGTCAGCGTCAGCACGAAATTAGTCAGCACAGCGACCAATCAGCAGGCAGCTAATGATCAGAGAAAGTTGAGAAAATTATCTAAAATTGTCAGCAACAGCGACAGTCAGCAACAGCGAAACAATTGTCAGCATCAGCGATCGATGTGTAATAAAATCCAACACGTCGCGACAATCTGTCAGCTCAGCGACTAAAAAGTCAGCAATAGCGACATCACGTCAGCAACAGTGAATTACATACACAAAGTTCAGCACGACGCGACACTAGCAAGAAAACGCGTTAAAGAAAATAAAATAAATAAAAGATTGAAAAAACTAAGTATTAGGAAGTCAGATAGGCAAATATATCGAAATATATCGAATGATTAAAAAGACGAACGTACAACTGTACAAATGTATATTCAACGAAAAACAAACTTATACGAAGGTATCACAGACTTAAATACTTACAATAATTAAGCATCAATTTATAGTTAAAAATAATCAATCATCAAAAAGAATCGATCAATAATCAATAGCTCAAACGCATAAAATAATATCAAAAGACTCCAATGCTCTCGAGTCGGGGCTAGTAGAAGACTGAACCCCCGAACTCTGGGCAGACGAGTTTAAATAACAAAATAAAAGTAATGAGAGAGAGAAAGAAAGAGAAACAAAGAGTGAGAGAGAGAGCTCATTACGTAACTGAAAATAAAACGGAACCAGACAAACAAACGAAAAGGGAGAAAATCAGATGATCGAGGACAGTAACAAACTAAAATGATAACAAATGAAATTAAAATGGATGTGTAAGTGGTAGTGCAGCGTTGCCAAGGCTGTCTACTTAATTATACATAAAAATACAGGTGGCGGCACGACACAGTCCGAAATGCGGTCGGATTTTGAGGTTGGGCCGGGACTGTCGGTGGCGGACCGTGGCGGTATATCCACGAGGCAAAATATTTTGCATGTGAAATGTACGGTCGGGGAATTAAAGAATGTCAATAGCCTCCTGGATTTTCTCGCAGAGCTGCCGTCTGTGCAGTATGCTTTTTAAATTCACCGATGATTCCACCGCTTGAGAAAAGATTACACAGTTCAGTTTAGTTCATGACTGTAACGCACGAAAATACTCGCATCTGTAATATTTTCTCAACCGGTGGAGTCGTCGATGACTTTAAAAAACTTGCGGATATTTAAATAATTAAACGGCGATCCCACGGCTTCGGCTTCGGCTTTTGCGGAAATATTACAGATCAGAGAAGTTTTCGAGCATCACAATCATTCAATGAACTCAACTGTGGGATCTTTTCTCAATCGGTGGAATCATCGGTGAATAGAAAAATGCCATTAATTATTACGCAAAACGGCAGCTCTGCGTAAAGGTATGTTGTCCGCAATATGGCAGCTCGTACCGAATTATCGCTATATGGCCTTTGCTTCACTCGAGTTTTGTATCGTGAGCAACCATGCAAACATACCAGCTAAAAAGATCGTCTAACATACTTTAGTTCCTGAATTGTACTAATAGTGCGGGGGGGGGGGGGGAAGGGGGGTTGCGTGGAAACATTGAAATGCGAATCGCCCTATACACGGATAAAAAATGTCTACTAAAATGGCCATAATTCTGAAAAAAACTTCTCAAAACATTTTTTTTTTTTTTTAAGAAGAATTCAGGAGAAATCTGGTACTTTTAAGTAAAACTCCGACATTTTTGACCAAATCAATCCGGTTGGGAAGGCCAGAATTGTCATTGAAATACCAGATCATTCCTGAAAACTTCTAGGATTTAATGTCAAGAAATTTTAGTTGGAATTCTCTATGGCCATTTTCAGAAAATAAACGGAAAACAATGAATTGTAATTTCGCTTTTTCGTCAAAGGTTACACTATATTGGTCAAAACTCAGTCATGATGCGAAAACGTACGGTGTGTTTACCGAAAATGCACAACCGATCAAATCAGAAACGGTGGTTGCTACGATTTGAATTGGTGCCAGTGGCGTTATACGTATCTGGAATTTGTCGAGGAAGAGCGGGGGGGGGGGGGGCAAGGTCAGAAACAGTTGAAGGGGGGGGGGTTAAATTAAGGTCCGGAATTAGTTAAGATTCCTCAGAAAACGTTAAAAATTACCTGTGTAAGTGGAGATTCAAATTTCCGAGGGGGGGGGGGGGGGGGAGATATATCTACGCCACTAATTGGTGATCATTTTATACACTCTATACATATATTAGGGAGTCAGCTGCGACTGAGATCGAAGAAAGCGCGGACAAGCGGATCCAAGATATTGTCCTGCTTCCTCTTTTCCCATTAGAACGCATGCATTAGAAAAGGATGGAAGAGGGAGAGAAAATCACGTGACTGCTCCTGCTCTGTCCTTTTCTAACACACGCATTCTAATGAGGAAAGAGAGAGAAGGATAAATACATGGATCCGCTACAGTGAAAGCGCGAGGAAGTCTTTCAGCTGTTTTAATCTAAAACACACATGTTTTGAAAGGCATAGTCGAGCCAACTTACGAGGTCCTTATTTTACAGCTTAAAAAGGAAGACGGTAGAAGCAATTTGAGACGTCACGACTAACCTGGAACAGAAAAATTAATAAAAAATGTCAATGGCATTACAGGGTAAAAACAAAAATAAAATAAAACAAGAATGCGTTAATGGAGATTGAGAAATACTTTCAACTTCATTGAAATCAAAATTCGAATCAGCTTTCAGCACCACTAGCATAAGAGCCGAATGAATGCTAAATTTGGTACTTAAGATAGATGTCCTAATTACCGCCACCCTATTCATTTATTCTTTAAAATAAGCCTACTTTAGCAGACAAATTTAAAAGTATATAGGATAAGTGTTTTTCATAGGTTGGCTGAACTGGTGAAAAAAGTTTGAAGTTGATATTTAGCAGCGTTGTGCCCTTAAAAAATCACAGAAGTGGACACCTGCCCAGCACCACCTGTTTGTGCCGATTTCCTTCAGTGGTTACTTATTGAAAATCTGTTCTCTTTACTTTCTGCTTATTAAATTATTATAATTTCATTATTTCCTGACAATAAACATGATGATTTGAATGGAAAGCCAGTGAAAATATGTATGGCGATAATTAGGACAACTTATATTACAATAATTGGGGCGAAGCCTCTTATGGCATGACAATAATTAGGACATGGGCCATTTTTTCGAGTTTTATTAATAATTTTTTTTCTTGATTGATTACTCCAATTTCTTATTTTTTTAATGAAACTGGGATGCATTTGAAGGGTCCTAGTGCAAACAGATCCTAGATTAAATAAAAATTGAAATTTTTACAGGTATTTTACGGAAATTTTTTCTTAAGGATGGCAGTAATTGGGACATCTACCTAACATGAAAGAGCTTTTTTTTATTTCAGCAAACCTTGACCTTAGAACGATTATACCTTCACCATGCGACAGGTTGAGGCAAAGCACTCTGATATTTCTAGATTTTCTTTTGAAATTCATCGACTCATTGCGGGAGACAGACTCAGCAATAAACAATACCATGCAAACAGTGATACATTCATCGTTTATTCAAGTACTCGCTTATTCACTATTCAGACGCGCTGGCATGTGGCAGCAGTCAGTCGATTCGATGTGCGTTCGTAGGAGCGTGAGCAACTGTTACTACTCGACGGATATGGTGTTGCATCACGTGAAAATGAAGGCGAATCATTCAAATAGTGATTTTTTTGAAAACACTCACAGTGATCGCCAACTAAACGCCAGTTCAAAGAACAACAACAAATGTGCATTGCTCTTTTTTATATAAAATTGAAGGGGGGCAGTGGATGCATGGATTATGATTTGAGTATTTTACGGGGGCTTGAAATCCTTCAATTATTCATTTTGTGAAGGACTCGTAACGTAATTCATATTTTATTTAACCATCTGCACCTTTGTTGTGAAGGATCTGTGAGAAAGTTTCCATCGTTCTTTTCATCAATAAACAGAAAAAAAAAGACTGGTAGAATTACTATCTGCAAAGCTGATTTTGGAGTCTGCTATCAAGTGTGGTAAATTTTATCATTAAATGGTAAATGCAACGTACCTTGTGGTAAATTAAGATAACCTACTGGTAAATTTCACTACAAGGTATGTACTTACATACGTTGCATTTACCATGGTAAAATTTACCATACGATGATAAAATTTACCATACTTGATAGCAGACTCCAAAATCAGCTAAGCAGATGGTAAATTCTACCAGTCTTTTTTTTCCATGTAAAGTCGAGGACAAAAAGAATGTCAGACGTCTCCTTTAAGTAGCCCACCCGCAATACGTATCTCAATGAATTCAAGCATTGCAGGTGGCCTACCTCAAGGAGTTGTCTGACATTCTTTTTGTCCCCGACTGTACATTCGTACTTCTGATCACTTTCGACTACATATGAGCCAGGAACTATTATTTTACGGCATATTTTTTTACATAATTACGGCATTTGTACCATTAACTAAAAGGTAAAATGGAGCAAAAACAAGTTGAGATTTTTGATTTGACAAAAGAGCGTTGACTTCATCCGAAAATACAAATGTGAGCTGTTTTCTGGTTACAAACTAATCTAATCTAAATTCGTTGCTATAAGCACCCACTCATCTATGTGTCTTGGTGTAAGTTCGACCAGTCGACGCTCAAGAGAATTTTTGCAACCAGGCAAAGTTTTGGACGGACAATTTTCAGAAACTAAGGGGGAAAAAAACCGAATTAATTAATTTAATTGGCTCCTTAAAATCTAATGGACGTCTTTCAGACATTCACTTTTCCGTGTTCCGTTGGATGTAATCATAGTTGGGTTTTCATTAATAATTTGCGACATTTTTCATGAAATTTACTTGCATAAACTTTTAAGAATAAACATAGTCAACACATTTCTACGATTGTGTTGAAACTTTTTAAATCCTTTCCGTCTCAATAAAAAGATAAGTTACATTGAGGTTGAAAATTCAAATTCATATTCGTACAAGCGGGTGAAAAATTCATTGGGTGATTATTAAAATGCTATTATTGCTAAAATGAGCTAGAGGTGTTGCAAAAAGGATATTTTCAAGATTATCGGATAGAGGATTCGTCGATAAGTAGACAAAAAAAAAACAAACAAAAAAACAAAAATATATCAAACAAATTAGCCAGCCACATTGCGTTGAAACTTTAAATCCTTTTCGTTAATAACAACATTCATACATTGAGGTAAAGTTGTTGTAAAGGGGATATTTTTAAGATTGTTAGAGTGAGGACTCTTCGGTTAGGGAACACACCAACCCGCACGGAAAAAAAACTACGGTGAAAATAACCATACGGATACCTGATTTTGGCACCTGCTAGATGTTATGGTAATGTTAACCAGAAGTATACTATGTTTTGACTAGGTATTAGGTGATGGTACCTGATTGCATGTCGAATTCACTCAAAGTATCGGTAAATGCACCATACTTCTGGTCAAGTTTACCATAACATCTAGCAGGTGCCAAAATCAGGTATCCGTATGGTTATTTTCACTGATCTTTTTTCCGTGCGGGTGGGGGGGGGGGAGAATGAGAAGAAAAAAAAGTTAACCATTGACTATTTAAATAATATGAATAACCGTTTAATTAGACGATGCCTATAATTGGTTTAGACCGAAACCTCATTACTAAATCCATCTAAAGTGGGTCGAAGGTACTTTAAACTTAACCCTTTTAACCGACACGCAATGAAGCGCGAAAATTACAGCATAGCATCTCTACCTCGCTTAGTCCCTTTCGATTCCCTCTCTGTCCAACTCTCTCGGACTCGGGAAATGTTAAGTGGATTTTAAACCCTTCTCCGCAAGAGGATTTAAAGTTCAATTAAAAGAGAAACCTTTATCGATGAGCGGGCTACCTGCCACAGAACGCACGGAATTATGTCTCTCTTCCACCAGAGCGAGCACATTACATTCAACACGACGCGTATTCTTATGCCGCGGCCGCTGGATAATGGATATGCCTGCTATGTTGAACCGAGGCATTCGTTTACAATTTTTTGTTTTTTTTTTTTTTTTTTTTTTTTTTTTTTTTTTTTTTTTTTTTTTTACATTAACGTTATCGACATTCACTACTTTTTCTTCTTAATTAACTGGCCTCTAATTTTTAAATTTTTTGATTGAACTTTGAGCCTCCCTAATTTACACGGAAAGTTTTCAAAACTTCAAATACAATTTCGATGACTAACTTTGAGTACTTCGACGTCGCTTGATTTTGTGCGTTATTATCCTCTGGATTAATTTTGACATTTGTTTATTAAATTTCCAGCTTCACTGATTTGCGCGGAAATTTTTCGAAACTTAAAATACAATTTCGATAACTAACTTCAAATATTTCGATGTCACTTGGATTGGTGCGTTTTTTATCCTCTAAAGTTCGATAGCGCTACTTAGGCAAAGATATGTTCGATTAGCGTATACTTATTGATCGATCGATTAATCATTTCAGGTACACAGGCAATAATCTACTTTCCTCAAAATCAATCAAAGACCGATCGTATGATTATACTTTTTTTTTTTTTTTTTTTTTTTTTTGAACAATCGATTATTTTTCTACCGATTTAAAACGTTGGTTTGGACCTTATAATCGATAGATCGTTTTTCTTCTATTCTTGGATATTTTTCTTGGTTGTTTATCACCTTAATTGGAAAGGCACTTAAAAGGCCGTATAAAGACCGCAGGGAACGTTCAGTTAGTGGAAAGAAACTCAAGTTCAGCGCGTGCGATTGCATTTAAATGGTTATCAGTTGACAGGCAAAAAATTGGTAAATATCGATGCATCACTGACACTGATGTCTAAATAAAGAAGGAAAATATTATTTCATTTTTTTGTTTCACTTTACATAAAATCCACCTTATTATACCAATATACTCTCCGCTTTTACGAAGTATGTCTATAAGAAGCCCTAATCAGGTATTCAAGATGAAAAAAACAAGTACGAGGACCAATCAAAAAGTAAGAAGGACGAAGCGTTCTTCTTACTTTTTGAACGGCCCTCGTATCATATTTCGATAAAAAAACGGGTCTGCTCGTTAGCTAGTGGTTTGCAGAATTTTGCAAATAAATCAATACACGATTCTGCCCATCTACAATAACTAACGAGCAGAGCTGCTGTGTTATGAAAATGAGATGACTTATGAGGCGTACTGTACACTATACGTGACGTGTGCGATTCTGAGAGCGTTTATTAATGGTATAGCGCAACGTTCGTGATGGATGAGGGGATGTAGATTTCTAACCTGCAGCAACTACACTCAATATAGTTAAATTTAAAAAAAAAAAAAAATGAAAAAAAAAAAAACAAACAAAAAAAAGGAAGAAACGAGCAAGAAAGAAGTAAAAAAGTATACAGCAATATCACCATAAAGCCACTGGCGAATCTATGTATATGTTGTACATAATGTCAGGCTGTTCAAATGACACTGCTGAGGGGGTGGGGGGGGGATGCGCGTAAAAAAAAAAAAAAAAAAAAAAAAAAAAAAAAAAAAAAATGTTGACATACACCGATTAATCTTTCGCACGATTCCGAGCTTGAAAACAAATTTTTCGACTCCATATTTCAAAGCGTTCAAGCTTTCTTGTTTCCAGGCGCACGCTTTGTTACAGTGATACATAAATTAAAAGATGGTTTAAACGTGCACAGACCCTTCCGAGGTGCAGATAAACTTCTGCCTGGATTGCATCAATCGTGGGTTAACTTTATGTCATGTCTTATGGGGCTAGAGTTAACTCTGAATGGCAAATGTACAGATATAATAAAGACTACATTTAGATTTTGACACGTCGTCCCACCTCGCACGAATGGAGTTGCAAACTTTTGCTACAGGCTTATTAATAGTCGATCATGGGGTAATACCCTGTAAATAGTCTACATTCTGGTAAATTGACTAATTATTAATTTACAATTGGCAACACACGCGCAGACCTATACTATTGCGCTATCGGCAGTGTCGCGCTATTACTGGCATTTGAAAATTCGTTTCTCAGTGACCCTTGATTCACTGTCACTTTTTCTCTATTAAAGAAGGAAGTTTTAGGAGTTTTTGTTGATTCCATCGGTTTTCTCGTGACATTTTACGACAGAATCAATTATTCCTGCCTTTATATAGCATAAGTGCGCTACAGACCCATTAAAAGACATTAAAAAACACATACTTTATTTCATTATTATCTGGAATTTAAAAGACAGTTAGACAATTTATGGATACAGTTTTCTTTTTCACGTGCAAGTTTGACTTCATATCGCGAGCTTTTTTCGCAGTTAAACTTTGTGGTAGGATGATTTATTTCTGCCATCCCGGAGGGGAGATAGACTGATGAGAGTGACGCTTTGTATACCGCATGGAAGGGTCCGAAGAGCGCCCCCCCCCTCCAGAAACCCCATCACTATCGGCCCCTGCAGAGAGTCATATTGTGCTCTACTGCTCCCCTCATCAAAGCAGAGAAAGGGCATTCCTCAGGTGGGCTATGATATGCTTTTATGAACGATACATGATAAAGGATCGCCTAAGTATGACGTTGCATTAAGCTCTTTTATTATATGAAAAAATAAGTAAAGTCTGACGTCATTAAGGGCCATAGATGAGAACGGATAAGACCATTTCACCATAATGAACGTTTTTCAGGCGTCGACGTCGAGGTAGCGTTACGACGCACAGTTGAACGAGTCGATGGAAGGGGTCGGAGTTCGGACAGGGGATATATAACTAAAATTGCAAATTTTGATTGTTTTTACAGTCGAAAAACAATCTATAGAGGGTGATTCTTGTACAAAAATTAACAGTAAAACCAATGAAATTACTCTTCAACTTTTACGGTGCGTATTAACAAAGATATAGATACGCATCTTAAGTCGCCACGCCATCCATCCATGCCCACCCTCTAAAATTGACTCGCTCCATTGTGCGTCGTGTGCCTCAACAACCACGACCATTATTTTTGCGCTCGTTGCGATAAATAATACATAATAATTACATACTTTTCTAATCTCACCTGAACTAGAAAAAGACATAATGAGACTGAAAAAAATCTAATCATTTTGAAAGGAATGAAGAATCGGTAGCAAGGGTGGATAAACAGAAATTTGTTCCTCTCTCTCTCTCTCTCTCTCTCTCTCTCTCTCTCTCTCTCTCTCTCTCTCCCCTCTCTCTCTCTTCCTCTCTCTCTCCTCCTCTCTCTCTCTCTCCTCTCTCTCTCCTCTCTCTCCTCTCTCTCTCCTCTCTCTCCTCTCCCCCCTCTCACTCTCACTCTCTCTCTCTCTCCTCTCCTCTCTCTCTCTCTCTCTCTCTCTCTCTCTCTCTCTCTCTCTCTCTCTCTCTCTCTCTCTCTCTCTCTCTCTCTCTCCTTCTATTGAACGCGTGCGTTAAAAAAGGACGGTGAAAGGGGCTAAAGTCACTAAGTCTATGAAAGACTTGCCTCTAAATTCAATATTAAATCCTAAAATTAATTCTGATTCTCCTTCGGAGAAGTCAAATGGGGTGCGGTTCGTTTCTATTTTTTAGACTTTTTTTTTTGAGATCAGCCACGTATTTCTATAATATTTGATATGTGTTTAGACAGTTCTCCAATCTCCCCCTCCTCTCTTTTCCTGATAATAAATTTGGTCTTTAACTCAATTACTAAAGAGCAAAGGTTGAATTTAGGAGCTATAGTTAAATCACTGTGACTATTGATTACAGCTGGTATGACAACAGTGCATTTTGACTTGATCAATAAAACACTTGATGTCTATACCGACGATGCAAAGCGCGCGGAAATATTAATTTACAGAGGAACGAATCAGCACACCACCCCAAGTACACAAGTACACAAACACATGATTGTACTTCCACAAACACATGATTGCGCTTCCACAAACACACGTATCGTATGCTCCGAAGCTTTTTGTGTGTAAAAAAATGTGCGACAGGGTCGAACGTTTTGGTACCGAAATAGGAAACTCATCAAGCTTTCCGAAGCACGTTCAGACAACTTTGCTACAGCACACGCGGTGGGGGAAAGTTTTCCTCACTCGATTAGAGGAGAGGGCGCATTTCAGCGGTAGTTTAAAATACTCGAAATGTCGTCACCACCGCGCCAGGTCGGATGTAAATACTTTGAGGGCGATTATCGTGTTCCACGAAAATTATTATAGGCTTGTAAGGCCAATTAATTTTTCTTCATTTATGTTAATTGCCCGCGTACATAGCTTTAGGCTCAAAGTCTTCATTTACATTTTGTTTGCGAAATTACAGAGAGAAAAGTTGTTAAGTGAAAAAGTTATATTTCTATGTTAAAAAAAAAAAAAAACCCCACTTTGATGCAGCAAGGTTTGGTTGGACACGAAATATTTACAACCGTGGGGGAACAATAGGGAAAACTACCTTTGTTGTTTGATAAGCGACGACTTGCTGTTTTTGATAGAAATTGATTATCCTAGATAGGTACATCTAGACAGTGTACGCAGGATCAGAGAAAATCATTTTTGGGAAAACCCACTTTGATGCAAAAGTACTGGTTGGACACGAAATATGTATACAATCGTGGGGGGGGGGGGGGGGATGGGGAAAACTACCTTTGTGGTTTGATACGTGAAGACTCGTTGTTTTTGATAGAAATTGATTGTCCTGCAGATACGTCTATACAAAATGCGCAGGGGATCAGGGAAAAACTAAAACTATGGGAGTTTAAAAAACCTAGAGGACTTAAATTCATCAACGAGAAAAATGTTCTGTTACTGTAACGAGAATTTTAAGTATTACTTTCATATAACCGGAAATTCGGTTACGATCACCCGATTCCGGCTAGGAAAGTATTCAACAGAATTCTTGTTACAGGAACAGGACATTTTTCTCCTTGGTGGTTTTAAGTGAGGCCGCTAGGTTTTTATTAAAAATGACTTATGTATGTATACCTGCACTTTAAACTAGAAAGGCTTATATTTGCAAACATGAAAGCAGTAAGCGCTTATTGTAACCTACAATTTTTAAAATGAAACATTGCAAATAACAACATGTATTGAAGTAAAAGAAATGAAAGCACCGTCATAATAATTAGCCAATCTAAAATTAAGTTAGAAAAACACTCAGAGGGTCATACGCCTTTTGACATTAAATAATCAACATTGGCAATAATAAACAATAAAACTCAAATAACAAGTCAAATTATATTTTTACTGGGCTTTTATTTTTTTATTATTGCCACTGATGATGATTTAATATTGAAAGACCAATGGCTCTCTGAGTAGTTTTTAATTTAAAACAAGATTGACAAAATAATTAGGCAATCTTGTAATATATTAAAAACTTAATCTGAGAACCATAGGCCATTCGATATTAAATCATCATCAGAGGCAATAATAAACAAACAATAGTCAAAAGATTAACTTTAATTTTTTAATTATAGCCACTGATGATGATATAATATCGAAAGACCTACGGCTCTCTGAGTAAAATCTTAATTTAATACAATAAGTTTGGCTAATTATGATGAGTTCCTTTTTTTTTTTTTTTTTTTTTTTTTTTTTTTTTTTTTTTTTTTACACTTTTTAAGATAAGATCGTAAACTTGAAGACATCTCTTTTTCCAGACCACTACGGACCTCAAAAGTCGGTCACTACACCACACCGCACCGCGGTAAACTTTTAATCGACGACTCTCGAAGTAGACAGTGCTGCCTTTCTTGTATATTTAAAGACATTTTTTTCAATTCACCGATGATTCCACCGGTTGAGAAAAGATTACACCCAAAGAGTAAACAAGAGTCGCAATTGAATGGAGGGCCTGCGTGGTCAACGTAGATAAGGGATCGGAACGCGGGCTGGCCTCTGATTGGCTGCAACGCCTGGAGCAAAAATGACTCGGGGTATAGGGAAAATAACACGGAATTTTCGTTCCGAGGCGTTTATCTCGAAACCTACGCAAAATCATATCTAAACAATTTATACGAGTCAATTCAGCAGATTTTTCCGAACAATTTGATAGGTCATAAGTGCCACTTTATTACAAATTCGAAAAGACTGTTTCAGTTTAAAAGTACGCACAATAGTGTGATTACATGCTTGGCGTGTGTTCGAGCAGTGTTTGAGTAACTCACTATTGTGCGTACTTTTAAAAATGAAACAGTCTTTTCGAATTTTCAATAAAGTGGCACTTATGACCTATCAAAATTTTTCGGAAAAATCTGCTGAATCGACTCGTATAAATTGTTTAGATACTATTTTGCTTAGGTTTCGAGATAAACGCCCCGGAACGAAAATCCCGTGTTATTTTCCCTATACCCCGAGTCATTTTTGCTCCAGGCGTTGCAGCCAATCAGAGGCCAGCCCGCGTTCCGATCCCTTAACTACGTTGACCACGCAGGCCTTCCATTCAATTATGACTCTTGTTTACTCTTTGATTACACCAGTTCATGACTGTCATGGACGAAAATACTCGTATCTGTGACCCTTCCTCAATCTGTGCAATCGCCGTTATATCAATGAAATATCCGCAAGTTTTTTAAAGTCATCGATGACTCCACTGGTTGAGAAAAGATTAAGAGATGCGAGTATTTTCGTGCATTACAGTCATAAACTGAACTGAACTGTGTAATCTTTTCTCAATCGGTGAAATCATCGGTGAATTGAAAAATGTCATTAATTATACACGGAACGGCAGCTCTGGAGGAAGGTGAGGGCGAACATTACAAGTTTTAAGTAAAAGTTAGGAGTGTGAAGCTATCTAATGTTTGGAGTGGGAGGGATCAGGGATCTGGTAGGAGACGTGAGTTCGGCACTATTTGGCGAAGGACCAGGAACGAAGGAATCTCTTGTGGGTTGAAAGGAATTAATTGCGTGTAAAAAAAAAAAAAAAAAAAAAAAAAAAAAAAAAAAAAAAAAAAAAAAATTGCACGCTTGCACGCCTCTTGCGCTCTCAAATTGACATTTTATTAGTTACCGCCCTTTCCTCCCTCTCGAGGGACTGATGACGTTTGCTATGCATTCCCTTTTTTAATTCCTTCGAATCTGTGTCAGCTAAAATAAAGGAGCGCACTCCACTTGGTGCAATGTCGATTCCATGTATAGATACAGTTCGAGGTAATTTATGGGCTGATGGAGAGTTCGTTTCAATTTGTTCCGCCTCCTATTTCTTGTTGTTCTTTCAACTTGTTGTTAGCGAGTTAATTGTAAGAGGTGATTCGTCCATCCATTTCGGTAAATAGGTCATGATGGGTCTGTTGCAAACTTTTGCTACTACGATTAAGAGTGTTTACTCTAATGTAAAATCGCATGAAAAGTCCATTGGTGGCATCATAAAGTCATAAAATGCAATAATAAACTCACAAGAGACGTTTAATGAAATCCAATATGGCAGATAAATATCGAGCAATTTGTATGCATGCACCACGAACGTCCAAGGATAGCCAACCTTACAACATCGATCACAACCAATCACAACGTAAACAAACACATAACCTCTACCTGCAGTGAGGTTGTCACAGTTGGCCATCCTTGGATGTTCACGCTGCATGCATACAGATTGCTCGATATTTATCCGCCATCTTGGACTTCATTAAACGCCTCTTGTGAGTTAAATATTGCATTTTATGACTTTCTGATGCCACCAATAGAATTTTCAGGCGATTTTACAGTAGATATAACATTCTGAATTGTTCTAGCAAAAGTTTGCAACAGACCCATTAAATGATTCACAAGTAAGGAGATTTTGCAATCAATTGCACTTTTATCGATTTTAAAACAAACTTCAAAACCTTTCACTGAGAAAAATAATTCTTAAATTCTAGTAATATTACTGAAGCACTAAAATATAGGTGAATCACGAAGAGTCCAGTACTTTTACCAGAAAATTCTGGTGATACTATCAGGAAATGGTCACAGAACTAGAGTTTCCTTAAAATATTTAAGAGCTATGGTATTAGAGACTGGTAAAGTCGCCCCTCGTTAATTCGAACCTCTTTAACTCGAAAACCTCTCTAATTCGAAGGAAAGGCCCTTGGGAATCTCTCTATAATTCGAAAAAATCAATGTATTTTACTCCCCTCGTTAATTCGAAATTTTGGAGGCAGTTTTGCTCCTCCATAATTCGAAATTGAGCAAAAAACTCCATCTGTAAATCGAATAGTTGGAAGTAAATATGACTGCCCCTCTATAATTCGAAAAAAGACAATTCATTCTCTCTATAATTCGAAGGCAACTGAGCCGCCTTTCCCAATCCAAAATTACAGACTTTTTCCAAAAATGAAACTTATGAAATTAATTACTTCATTTTTGTTTGTTTTCTGTTCAATACAATTTAGTACAATTTAATTCAACTTTTTTGTACAGCAGCGGACTCTACGGCCTCTGCTAGGTTACATGTCCTGAGAAAGGGGTTCATTCAAAATCGGCATTTTTCGCCCACTGCTTGTTTTTGACGAAACTTTGGGTATCGATTGGGTTTACTATTAGTAGTGGATCCTGAAATTTTCGCGACCTAAAACCAATTTTTAGAGGGGGGGTGGGGGTCAAAGTTGAAACCTTCAAACTCGAATATCTCGCTAACGAATAAAGATTTTGAAATGTGGTTTGTGCGAAAAAACGCAAAATAAAATTTCCTTTCTTTTGACTACCCACATGTTCCACAAAATTTTGAAATTACACTTGCAATTTGCAATGTTTTGATTTTCAGGCTCAAAATTTTTTACAAATTTTGAAATTCTGAAAAAACGCATACTTCGATTTTGATCTATACAAGATATGTTATTCTCTAGAAAATTTGCTACAATTTAGTCTAAACCGCATGTTGGGGAAACTTTTCGTTTCTGAGTTATGAATTTTTAAAGTGTCAAAAATCGCTATTTTAGCGTTCTCAGCGACAGCGACGAAACTTAAAAAAAGAATTTCTCCGCTTCTAATCAACAAAACTTGATGAAAATTGAGATTTAGGGGTTTCAAATGTCGTAGAATTCAATTCTGCTATCAGATTTGAAGAATTTTGAAATCCAAGATGGCTGCCTACCCATCTACTTGGTAGCCATCTTGGATTTCAAAATTCTTCAAATCTGATAGCAGAATTGAATTCTACGACATTTGAAACCTTTAAATCTCAATTTTCATCAAGTTTTGTTGATTAGAAGCGGAGAAATTCTTTTTTTAAGTTTCGTCGCTGTCGCTGAGAACGCTAAAATAGCGATTTTTGACACTTTAAAAATTCATAACTCAGAAACGAAAAGTTTCCCCAACATGCGGTTTAGACTAAATTGTAGCAAATTTTCTAGAGAATAACATATCTTGTATAGATCAAAATCGAAGTATGCGTTTTTTCAGAATTTCAAAATTTGTAAAAAATTTTGAGCCTGAAAATCAAAAAATTGCAAATTGCAAGTGTAATTTCAAAATTTTGTGGAACATGTGGGTAGTCAAAAGAAAGGAAATTTTATTTTGCGTTTTTTCGCACAAACCACATTTCAAAATCTTTATTCGTTAGCGAGATATTCGAGTTTGAAGGTTTCAACTTTGACCCCCCCCCCCCCTCTAAAAATTGGTTTTAGGTCGCGAAAATTTCAGGATCCACTACTAATAGTAAACCCAATCGATACCCAAAGTTTCGTCAAAAACAAGCAGTGGGCGAAAAATGCCGATTTTGAATGAACCCCTTTGTATTCGATAGAGAGCCTGGTGTGATTAGTGCCGTTCTAATCATAAAAAAATGTCTCCTTATAATTTAACTCCCTCTGTACTTCGAAGAAACTCATTAATTTCCCTCCACAATTCGAACCTCTTTAAATCGAAATTTTTCCATTTGTCCTCTCTTTAATTCGAGCTTTCGTTACTTCGAAACCTCGATAATTCGAACAAATCCCTCATTCCCTTGAATTTCGAACTATCCAGGGGCGACTGTAATTGAGAATCCTATTGACACGAATTATTCTTGACAGTTCTCGATTAGTGGTGGCGACTGGTGAGTGGTGAGGATAGCGTGCATCATGAAACTACAAAGTACTTACTGAAATTTACTCATCGCGGTGTCTGAGTGTATGTACTAGAATAGGAAAGAGATAGGGGCTGAAGACACGTTCGAGCCCCTGTTTCTGTCCTTTTCCTACTCACGTGTTTAAATGGGGAAAAAAAAGTGAGAGAAAGACAAATTCCTGTGCACGCTACTGCCGCTTACCAATCATATAAGAAGAGAGGAAACGCAAGCGTCACGTTAAGCGAGTAAAAAAAGGTCGGCAAATAAGGAGAAAAATCAGAACTTGTCACTAAAAAGCTTTCTTGTAAGTCTCCAGGGGGGACGAGGGGACGCATACATTTCGAGGTCCGCCCCAAGCATCAAAATATCTTACAATGGGTCTGTTGCGGACTTATGCTACATCAATATAACTCATTGTTTCTAACGTAAACTTCGGCGAAAATAACGATGCGCACATTAAAAACTTTCAAAATCCACTCATTAACTCAGAAAATACCTTCCAATTGAAACAACCCGCGCTACACTAGACACTACATCACCGACTTATAACTACATAGATTGAACCAAGGTCCATATACAAGGTCTGGCCGGTAGCTTTTGGCTCACCTCGTTGGTCCACAGTTTGGGAGCCACTTCTCCATTTGAAACCATTGATCCAAGATGGCGGCGAACTCGGGAAGAATGTTAAAGTAAATGGGGGTATGGATTCCCAAACATTGGATTTCCCGAGTTGGCGCTACCGGCCAGACCTTATATTTATGGACCTTGGATGGAACCATCTCGTTTATGTAAACATGAACAGAACTTACAAACATTTGAATGTTTCGATTAGATGCGTACAGTTCTCATATTATTTTGTAATCTTTGATAAACCGAAAAGACCACACAGCAAATGCAGCCAATAGTTCATGTATTTAGAAGGGAATTCCATAATTTTGCAGTTACGATGTTGTTCACTTATGCACGGTGGTTCCGTCTATATAGTAGAATATCATTGAAGTGGTTTCCTGAGTTACTGAGTGGATTTTGAACGTTTTTAATGTGCGCATCATTATTTTCGCCGAATTTTACATATCAAAATCACGGTTCTATATTGTTGTAGCAAAACTAAGCAACAGACCCATTAGTACGCCACTGAGCACGCGTTGTGGGTGAGTATTATACTTACACGGACGAAGATATGAGAATGCATTAAGTATATTTTGGTCCATACGCATACAAGAAATCGTGCAATGAAGATAGCCCCCGATGCAATTCCTCAATCGTCAAAGCACTTTGATCCAGTGCGATAAAACAACGTCAAAGGACGATATAGATACTCGAGGGAAATCATGTCCCCAAAGTGGACTGCAGATAGAAAAAATGAAAAAAAAAAAATGGGGGGGGATGAGAAAATCCGTTGGGAGCTGATAACACAAAGATCTTTCAGCGGTCCTCTCCGATTTCAGCGCCGCTGCAGAGACCGTTCAATCGGAGCTACGCCACCTCATATCTACTAATGCTACTTCAAATCGAAGATTGTGCTCCTTCATTCGACCATATAGACAGACGTCTCACTGTGGGAGGAACATTCAAAAAGTAGATCTCAATCTATAATAATCAAATCATACTGAATTCATTCCTACGGTGAAACATATTTTCGTCACCGGAATTAGTTTTGCAACCACGACACAAATAGAGTGCGGGACGGACACGGGGGTCGGGGAATCCTCCGCGCCGCGCGCGCCCGCGGTCCTCGCCCGACGCAGGCGAAAATTCTTCAATTTTTGACTTATAGATTTTCAAACTTATTTTCCTCAAAAACGGTGATATGACTCACCTTCTGGATACTGTCATGTTGTAGCAGACATCTCAGGCTATCATTAGAGACCGAGATATCGATAAAAACTAGGTAGGTTTCCTCATAACGTCGGCCGAACGGCCGCGCCGCGCCGCGCCGCCCAGTACAGTGAGAAAAAAGCTCCAAAATCGCTTCAGGCAGCTTTACTCGGCAAATCGTCGAGTTATTTAAAAACTGAAAAAAGACACCTTTTTCTTTTGAGGTGAATACGAAGAGATTGTCTTTTTAAGTTTTCACGTACGTCAATTTTTGAACGAGAAAGGCTGCCACCTGTGAAAAATTGTCCAGGGCAGTATTTCTCGGTCAAAAATTAAGTTACGTCAGAATTGGAAAAGGCAATCTCTTCCTTTCCACCAGTGGCGGCTCGTGCTATTTAGCAACAATGTATTTGCTCCACTTGAATCTATACTCAATAATCGAAAGCTGGTGAAGCGCTGCTTCACTTTCGCATCGATTGTTTTACATGCAATCAAATGGAGGAATAACATTGTTGTAAAGTTGCACGAGCCGCTACTGCTTTCCACAAAAGAAAAATGTGGGTTTTTTAGTTTTTAAATGTCTCGATAATTTGCCGAGTAAAGCTGCCTAAAGCAATTTTATAGCGTTTATCTCAATGCACTGTGCGCCGTTTTTAATTCTTTCTTACATGGTGTACATTTCAATGTACATCTGAATAACATAGAATCTTACTTAGAAGAAAAGGGATAGAAAAAATATCAGATGCACGACAATAAGTGAGTTAAGGTAAGGGATGATTTTTTTTTTACCAGAATTTCTAATATTTATACCATAGTTCTGGAAAATTGTGAGGAAATTCTGGCACTGTGACCATATCCTGATAGTAACACCATAGTTTTTCTGGTATAAAAGCACAAGACTCTCCGTGGTTCAAAAATAGATGTGCTTCTGGAAATATTACTAGAATTAAAGAATCACTTTTTTGAGAGTATTGTCTCTGAGCGCCCCCCCCCCCGGTCCCCACAGCAAAAACTTACTGGATACGCCACCGGGCTGCTGGTTTTGCTACAATGCCCATTTCAGCGGATAAGAAGTTTGCGACCCACTTACAATTAGATCAACGCTCACAGATCAACGCACGAGACTAGTCATCATATACCCTTTTGTCATCCTAGGAACAGCCCAGCAGCCCACACTACCGCATAACTTCGAATCGGCGGGGGGGGGGGGGAGATTAAAATCGATTATGAGCATGAACTTTGAACTCCATACCGGAAGAGCGCCGTATGCTCGAGAATGGCCGAGGTCTTGAAACTTGACACTTGAAGTTCGAGCAACAATCTCATGAATTTCACAGTAGTTTGGATACCACGTTTGTCCCTTACAAGCGAGCGTGGGCCATGCAGGCAGGACCTCATGGGCTTGCATCGAGTTCCATTAGAATATTTGGACGAGAAAGGGATAGTTTAGACGGTATAATATCAGAGGTGCACCGTGCACGGTAGAACGGAGGTGACTCTTGAATTGCGATACAATCGATTTCTGCTTCATGCAAACCAATGGAAAATAATCGATCCTTCAGGGCGTTTAGTTAGGCCCTCAAATATTTGATACTTCTCCATGAGTTCAAACAGGGGAAAACACAATTAATATCTATTCTTCTCGAGCCGCCACTCAGTTAAAACGAAGAGGTGATTCAAATTGACGAATCGATGGTTAATTCAACAAGTGCAAAATTTAAATGGACCATATCACATGCTACTTTATTGACTGTGCCGTATGATTCAATCTCTAAAACGGCCGAATAAAGTTTTAAATATATCTAAACGTCTTGCGCGTGATTTTTGTTTATTTGAGCTAAGACTTTGACTCGATATCATCCACTCCCTAACTCCGTCTGCTATTCGCCCAGCTAATCTTGCTCCGAAGAACGAAATCTAAAAACTTACTCTATTATTCCTGAAATACTAAAGTGTTTTTTTCTAGGTACCAAAGGTTTAGAAAACAGGAGTCATTATTTGTGGGGGTAAATAGCATAACCCCCGCCCAAACCCCCTTATATGAAACTTAAACTTTTTTAGGGGTAGTCGTTCTCAAGAGGGCCCGATCAAAAACCGCCAATTTTTTTTTGGCGCTCATGGAGACGCCAAAACCCCCCAGAATCGGCGCATTTGGATGCACCGTATTAGCGCATGTGGATTATACGATTTAGAACTGTACAGAAAAAGAAGGGAAGGCGAGAAAGAGATAGCGAGAGTGCATGAGAACCTGCATTCACAAAAAAATGAGAAGTTCGGGATAAGCAAACAAATACGCATAACCGAGATCGCACACCTACGATAACCTTTCGTTGAACTGACATGACAATAAGACATTGCGTTTCAGTGAATATAAAAAATCTATATGTGAATGGAAGAGAAACTTTGCGGGGGAAAAACTATGCCTTTTTAAAACACCCCTTTATTGACGACAGAAATTTTTTTGAAATAGGTTGGCTCGAAAATTCAGGCAAACTTCGTCTAAGATTTTAGGGTCATTCTTTTAGCGCTTTTTGACCACTGATTTTGCAGCAAATTGCCGTTTTTTGGCTACTTTTTAAAAAATTCCTTCGTGTATGTTTTAGCGCTTTTGGCTTATCTTTTTGGGAATTGGCGTTTTGAATGGTCCCCCCCCCCCCCCCCCAAAAATGAAATTCCTATTTTTTTTTGAGTTTTTTTGACACTTAACGAAGCTCAAGTTCGTATAACCAGTGAACAGCTACTGGCAGCCAATTTTAGCGTACGACGCAACGGGTTCATCGGACCCAGTTCCAGCATCTAAGGGCATCTCAAGTTTACCACTGAGTTTTAGTGTGAAGTCAAAGGTTAGCCAAAAATTACATCAATAATGCACTCATCGGTTGCAATCGGTTGTGACAAAACTCGCATAGCGTTCCAAACTATCTCACCCACTCTCCCGCCGTGACCTCCAATCCCCATGTGTATACCCATATCTTTCTAGTGTCCTGATTCGTATACACAGGGCCTCGTATTACGGCATGTTAATAGCAAATTCGCATTAAAATTGAGGAATTCTTTTTGCCAAAAAATATTTCACAAAAATGTTCTACATACGTTTTTTTTTAAAAATTTGAGTATAGCTGTACAACATGGGGGTTACGTGAGAGCAGGAGAGAAGTTTGTCTTTGTTTGGAAAGCTCATCACCGGATGCCGTCATCACCAAGTCATCACTAAAAGAACCATCTATTTTGAAATAAAAAGTCGCACTGGCCCCCTAATATTACTGCACAGATTAAAAAATAACAGGTATACAATCAAATGAACCATAAAAAATACATACTCAAGGCTCAAGAGATCTATCGAAACTTTGTTTTTTTTTTTTTTTTTAAAACGGAAAAAAAAAAGACCTTAAAAACATCATAACCTCGCCAAAACGCGAACTGAAACGAAAACAACTCAAATCGCCAACTTGAAGATAAAAAAAATCTGTAACCATATTTTTGGTTCGTTCGTAAGTAGTATTCTTTGGGTGAATCACTTATACATTTAAAGTAAACGATGCATTTTAACAGAAAACCAATTATTTACCTAACTCAGTATTCAGTAATATTTGACAGTATTATTAATGAGAAAAGTATAACCACCGCGTCTCAAGTTATGAATAATAACCCTAATCATTTAGTTTCTTTATAAATTCTCGAAACCTAGCTCAAAATTTTGGGGGGTTATATTCGAGATATTGAATCAACGCACCGATCTCATCAAGTCATCGTTGATTGTACTATTCTGTTTATCTATGCATATGAAACATATGATAAGTATCGAAGCTCTATACATCGCGAAGCGATACAGCAACCTCGTCAAGCCATCATCAGTCGAAGACTGTACACTGTACAGTGCTGCCGTATTTAACATAAAATATTTTTTAATATTTTTTATTAAGTCTGAAGTGCCTGGTATATTTCTCAACACAGCTAGGCACTGTGACCCCTCATTGCGTATATCTACGTAAAAATATGGATAAAAAGTCGAAGCTATACATCGATATCATGAAGTCGCTATTAAAATGCGTCTACCCGAACGGTTCCTTCCGCGAGTAAAACATATGATGAAGATCGCCATGGTAACGTCAAATCGTGCGATCTAATTAAAAAAAAAATTGTCAGAGCATCACTTTTCTCGCTCACACGCGTACAAAATCGTATGCTCTTCCGCACGTATGCATTTAAAAAAAGGGCGACAAAAAACTCGCTTCTCTCTCCCACCCTTGCAAAACGAACTGATTCGCATCCTTTTCGCACTCGCAAACTTTTTTAGAGAAAAATTTTTAGCATTTTAAAAAGGGACGCGGGGCCCGCACGGAAAAACTTATATTTTTTCCCGAAGCATTGGAGCCGAGCCCGACCGATTGGTACCAGGCCCCTCCCGAACGGTGCAACGGTTCTCCCGGAACTTAGCTTCATTCTTACAAATATAATATAGGAGGATATACGCGGCACGGTTTTTGAAAAATCCAATTTTTTCTTTTACCTAAGGTGGTTCGTTCTTCACAACTCTGAAGTGAGATGTCAATCCGTTAGAAAAGGAACAAGTCTCTTTTTTACAGATTTTGATTGTATTGGCTTTTACTTATTTATTTTTCTGAGACCTAAACTAAAAATCCATCTACATAATTATTGCTGGCTCAATTTGAGCTTAATCTAAACAGAATTGGTTACGATTTGAAAAAGTTGTGGTCAAACTAAATTCGGCTATATTCTAGGTAATAATTGACACGCATTCAGAAACCTATTCAACAAAATGTTTGTTTAAGCTACACATCTTCAAATCGCAACCAATTTCTTTAGGACTAAGCGCGAATAATCGAGAAAAAAATTATGCGTGTCTCACGCCCTCGCTGTTTTCAATTTTTTTTTTGTCTCAGCAAAGAATTATCATCCATTGAAGTCGTGAACATGATTCATGGCAGATTTTTTAAAGAGAAATCAAGGATTTTCAAGGACATTTCAAGGACTTTTCGCAGGATTTCAAGGACTTCTGACAAGCAAAATTGTAGACTTTTTCACGCCAATTTGCCAGAGGCAGAAAAACTGAAGTCGATTCTCACATAAGGGTGCACTAATTAGAGAAGAACAGTGAACAAAAAAATAAAAGAGAGAAAAAAGTTCCTTCTAAGTCCTGCATTCTTTTTCACGACTTTGCAACCAAAAGGACAGGACATTCCTCAGGATCATAAACAAAATTATTAACAAAATAGCGAACTAACGAGCTGAATCCGGTTTTTTTCAAGGATTTTCAAGTACATTTGACGAATTCATCAAAATTCAAGGATATTCAAGCATATGAAAAACAAAAAATAAATCAAGGATATTCAAGGACTTTTCAAGGCACCACGAACCATGGAAAATTGTGAAAGGGACGGGAGACGCTACGAAACGGATTAAAATCCCACTACACAGAGGTGAGGAACTACCCTCAAGGTTGCTCTGTCATTCAAAACCAATTTCCACTAGATAAATTATAAGTTTTGATTCAAGGTTGAAAAATGTGAGGCAAACAAACCAGAATCAGATCGCCAAAGCTGCCTCACTTTGGGATCTTACACCAGTAGCGCACCGAGAGTTTCTTCATCTCTCTCTTTTCTCCATTAAGAAACGTATGTTAGACAAGGATGGACAAAGGGGATATAACCCCCTCATTCTGTCCTTTTCCTACTTATACATTCAAATGGGAAATGAGAGAGGTGGAAAGAGAGCCTGGTTGCGCCAGTGCAACGAGAGTTTCTTCCTCTCTCTTTTCTCCATTAAGAAACGTATGTTAGACAAGGATGGACAAGGGGATAAAACCCCCTCTTTCTGTCCTTTCCCTACTTATACATTCAAATGGGAAATGAGAGAGATGGAAGAGATCCTGGTTGCGCCAGTGCACCGAGCGTTTCTACATCTCTTTCTTTTCTCCATTAAGAAACGTATGTTAGACAAGGATGGACAAAGGGGATATAACCCCCTCATTCTGTCCTTTTCCTACTTATACATTCAAATGGGAAATGAGAGAGGTGGAAAGAGAGCCTGGTTGCGCCAGTGCAACGAGAGTTTCTTCCTCTCTCTTTTCTCCATTAAGAAACGTATGTTAGACAAGGATGGACAAAGGGGATAAAACCCCCTTTCTGTCCTTTCCCTACTAATACATTCAAATGGGAAATGAGAGAGATGGAAGAGATCCTGGTTGCGCCAGTGCACCAAGCGTTTCTTCGTCTCTCTCTTTTCTCCATTAAGAAACGTATGTTAGACAAGGCTGGACGAAGGGACAAAACCCCCTCTTTCTGTCCTTTTCCTACTTACGCATTCAAATGGGAAATGAGGGAGATGGGAGAGATCCTGGTTGCGCCAGTGGAAACGAATATACTTGGGTGTGGAATTGAAAGGGTTAAGACATTATAATTAAGGGAGTTTGGGAGGGGGAGAAACTTTGGTAACCACGTACTTTCTTAAAATGGTAGGAACATTCAGCTCTCCTGATGCTCTCAATGCTTTAAGGTTGTTTTCATGCAGAGCGTTCGGCGTTCGCGTCGCGTTGAGTCGTCCAAAAAGTTTGCACGGTGGAACCGGCAAAGTCGATATCTGCACCTTCGTTAGCGAAAATGTAAGGGGGTAAAGGGGCGGGGGGGCGACAGCGGCAGCGTGGTGGGGTCGATGAATGAAGTTTAGGGGGGAGTGGGGGGAGGGGAGATTTTTGCGAATCTCCTGTCGAGGGGGGAGGGGGATAACGAGTCAACACAACGGTACGTTGAAACACCTCCAAATAAACTGTCTCCCCCCCTCTTTCTTCCCTCAAAACCCATTTTTTTTTAGACAGAAACAAACTCGCCGAGTATGCTGATCCAATTTGGAACAAAAGCGAGCCGAAAACCAAACACTCCGCGTTGATGAGAGGCACATAGGGAATCGACATTGAACAATCGGCACTGTTGCCGAACAAATCGCTCTTTCTATACATATACAATCTAGATCTGCCATTTTGCGTTTATAATTAATGACATTTTTCAATTCACCGATGATTCTACCGGTTGAGAAAAGATTACACAGTTCAGTTCAGTGTATGACTGTGATGCACGAAAATACTCGCATCTGTAATCTTTTCTCAACCGGTAGTGGAGTCGTCGATGACCTTAAAAAACTTGCGGATATTTTAATAATTTAACAGCGATTCCACCGATTGAGAAAAGATTACAGATCAGAGTAGAGTCCCTATATATGAAAGAGTCAAGACATGTGAACAGAAGTGAAGAAGAAGAAGGTGTCTGAAAAGCCTGGAGGCGCGCCTCTTGTTTACATTTTTATCCAACGATCTTCTTGCCAAAGATTACTTATACATGTATACGTGTGGAAGTAATCTTTGTTAGGTCAACCTAACCTCCAATAACAGTTGGCTTCACTACCTGTTTTAAAAGTAATGCGTGAATTTTATTCTGTTCTGAACACATTTTCATCAATTTCTAATTCAAATTTCATCAGTACAAGTTAAAAATGCCGAAAGTTTCCTCAAAGCTGGGCAGCAGTGAAGGTGGTTCCACGAAGATGTAAACAAGAGGCGCGCCTCCAGGCTTCATAGACCCCCTCTTCTTCTTCACTTTTCAGCAGCCATTCAGCCAATCAGAGACGGAACCTCGTATGGCGAGACTCTTTCATATAAAGGGACTCTAGATCAGAGTATTTTCGTACAGTATAATCATACACTGAAACAGAATTTGTAATCTTTTCTCAACCGGTGAAATCATCGATGAATTGAAAAATGTCATTAATTGCACGCAAAACGGCAGCTCTGCTGAAGGTTCATCGTTCGGTCAAAGGTTAGCTTTAGATAAATCGGCATTTCTGCACGAGCTCAAAGCCGATTAGCTCGCGTGAATGGAACCAAACGAAGTTACGGGTAGCGAACAAATCACTGCGCGAGCACTGACTAATAAAGGCGAAAAATAAACTCGCAAAATTCCCAGCTCGTACCGCCATTTCCATCATGTTCACGATGGATGATGCGGTACAGTTGAATGTTGATGGAGAGGACGAATGATATAAAAGTGACACGGTGGATTGGAACAATGATGCGAATACAAAATAAAAGCGCACGGCGAATAGACCGGATGATTTGAAAATTTCGGACACAAGTACACGGGCTAAGACAAAGGGACCCGTGGAGACTGGAGAGATCTGTTAGTCACATCATTTTGACATCCCCTCATGTCTATAAGCATACATAGGAACTGACTGAACAGCTCCACAGGGTGTGCTTAAAAACTCGACGACCAAACGCCAATGCGAGCTGCATCAAGACTTTTAAGGTGATTCCTCGCCTGTCCCAAGTAAGATTGTGGTTTTTATGGAGAGCCAGAATTTTACGTCAGACAGGGGCCCCGGAGCAATGCCTCGGCTGCGGATCGACTTATATCACTTACATGCATAGGATCCATTCTTCAATTAATTTTGGTATCGTTTTTTTCCCTCCTGTGAAATACACCGAACAGAGTTTTGAAACACCCTGTAGATATAAACTCACAGGAAAAAAATACAAGGCTTGTGAAACAAAAACGAATCAGTACACGCTTCAAAACAGGGATGCGGATTTTGCAAAATTAATTCGTACAGAAAATCCGCTCTCTGATTTTTCATTTTTATGGCGCGACATCAGGATGTAGTAAATAATAAATAAAAAACTCTAATAATAATTCAAACAGCATAGCAGAAAAATTGTGATATTGCTGGTTAAAAAGCGGACACCAGTAGTGTAACTGCACGGGGGGGGGGGGGGTGTCGGTTAGAGGAATCCCTTCCCCTAAATTTTCGGGGAGGAAAAATACGGCGGGAAAAATATAGGAGGTGATAAAGAGAAACAAAGACGAGACGGGAGAAGAGTGAGATATATAAATTTTTATCCGGCTGAGAAAACAGTAGCGGCCCGTGAGATTTGGCAACCATGCATTTTTCCCACTTAAACTAAGGTAAAAAATCGATTCAAGCGGAGGCTGGCAGCCTCCTCGAGTTTCGATTGTTTTCCATGTATTTAAATGGGATAAAAACACTGTTGCCAAATCGCACGAGCCGCCACTGTGAGAAAATGAAGGATCTCTTGTTTCGTTTTAGTGATGAACACAGAAGATATATTTCAACAATTTTCGTAAAATGGGGGAAAATCTCATTAGGGTTGGTACTACAACGTCAACTAATATAATTAATAGTTAATTTGGATGGTTAAAACGGTTAATTTTGATGTTCAAAAATTACGAGGGTACCCATTAGGTTATAGGACATTTCGTAAACTACATTTTGTCCGGATACAAATTCGTCTATATAGGCGTTTTACGTCCACGCATGTATGAAGGCAAGAAAAGATAGGTCCATGCGTTTAATTTTGGTCCATTTGTTTGATTTTACTGAACATTTAAAATTTTTGACAACAGTTAAGAACAAGTATGAAAAATAATCATACTGCAAGGAAAATAATTTATGGAAACATTGAAAATAGGAAAATGGAAGGTAGATGAAGGTGCTGCTAAGGTAACTTCATTTTCGTGTGGAGTAATTCTTGTCCTTACCGATATCATTCTATTTTTTCTTTATTTTTTTCCAAATTTTCTGTTGCCATTTGTTTAAATTGTCAAAAAAAATGTAAAACCCGCAGCTGCCGCTCATGAGGCTCCCAACGAATGATCATGTTAGTTTTATCAAAAAGTATACCTAAATTATGATGTTTCCCAATTTTGGCAATATTTCCTTTATAGAGTTGGTGTTTTTATTTGAACCAATAAACTTTGGACATTATTTACTAAGTGGACCAACATGTTGCTGCCGAAAAAACGCAGTGACGTAAACAGTTTGACGAAACAAGCGCACGGACAAAAAGTCGTTGACGAAATGTCCTGAAACCACCCAATTACCCAAACTATGGGTACAGTGGTTTAGCCATGACGTATTTCATTTCACTAAACTTGAAAGGGTTGTTGTGTTGAGCTTTCATTCTCTCCCAGAGATCAGTTCTAGTTACGCCGATGGCGGACCCAGTTTAAACGGTCACGTAACAGTGTTTCCGCACGGAATGATAAGTCAGATAAAATTACATCCGACTGCGGGTAAATATCTTGTGTGAGGTAACATGGCACCTTATTTTCCATCTTAGGGTGTCAAGTCGCTAGAAAAATGTGTCATTGCACACGTGCATGTGCATAGCTTCCGATTGTGACAGTTCAAGCACGTGTTATAATTTCATGAGAACTGCTTCCGAATCTCTGGAAAGATATACGGTAATCCGAATTTTTTGGTTGTTAGATACTGGGTTTGATGCTACTTCGAGGACCTAGGAGTCGATGTGTCTTGTTAATTTCCAATCCAGTTCAAGAACGCGGAAAAAAAACTTTTTCGCGACTGATAGTACGCTGGGGCTGTTGCACACTTTTTCTATAAGCGATTTAATAGTAGATTCTAACGTAAAAACCTCCGAAAATAACGATGATAGCCCTAAAAACTTCCGAAATCCACTCTTTAACTCACTAAACGCTTTTATTTGCGCGAGCGTAATGGTGGCTGAGGGCAGTAATAATGGGAGATTCCCATATCTGACAATACTGCGTAACTCCATCAAGAAGTGACCAATAAAATACGACTTTCATGTGACAGTGTCACAGTACCATTCATCGAATGTGGATCATTACTCTGATGACTAATTACTCTGTAAACCATCCATGTCAGCATAGAGAGAGTGGCGAAATTAAGATAGGAATCTTCAATTATTACTACCCTCAATCACCATTACGCTCGAGCAAATAAAAGCGTTTATTGGGTTTAGAAGTGAATTTCGGAAGTTCTTAGTGCTTTCCATCGATATTTTTCGAAGTTTTTACACCATTACCGACTATTACATCGCTCATAGCAAAAGTGTGCAACGGGCATTGTCCAATTAAATCATGCGGCAGTCGACTTCTTAGGCGAATTTTCGCGACGAATATATCCAACGAAATTATACAAAATCATTGCCAACCTACGCATGACAACAGTGGATGACACGAAACTGGATCGTGTTTTTCGAGCTTTTTCGGTGTTTTCAGTCATCGATGGCATCAATTCGATTTTGAATTCAAGTCCGGAGGTGAATTCGAAATCGAATTGATGTCATCGATGCCCCGAAAACACACGAAACTGGATCGTGTTTTTCGAGCTTTTTCGGTGTTTTCAGTCATCGATGGCATCAATTCGATTTTGAATTCAAGTCCGGAGGTGAATTCGAAATCGAATTGATGTCATCGATGCCCCGAAAACACATCTAAAAACACAATTGAGTTTCCTCAAATATGTAGTTAGGTTGGTATTGTTTTGTTTATGATATTCGATCGCGAAAATTCGCCTCTTATATCTTGATTCAGATAGGCCGCCTGCAATACTTGAATTCAATGTGATACGTAATGCAGGTTGCATACCTGATCCAAAATTTAAGGTGTCGTCTGACATTCTATTGTTCGTCGACTGTACGTACTTACATTAGGCACACGGAAAAAAAACTACGGTGAAATTAACCATACGATAGCTGATTTTGGCACCTGCTAGATGTTATGGTAATGTTAACCAAAAGTATACTATGTTTTGACTAGGTACTAGGTGATGTTACCTGATTGCATGTCGAATTTACTCAAAGTATCGGTAAATGTACCATACTGCTGGTCAAGTTTACCATAACATCTAGCAGGTGCCAAAATCAGCTATCGTATGGTTAATTTCACTAATCTTTTTTTTCCGTGCATCCTTGCACAACATTCTCACGCCTTTCCATGCATAAAGAAGGCATCAAAGAGTGAGCTTCTATAATACCCTGGAGTGTAATATTCACTATTCACTATTCAGACGAGAGATCGGAGGAGTAGAATGGGGAAACTGGAGGGCACCATATCGTCCTGAATCAGGACATGAAAATGCTGCGGGTGACACGGTCAAGCGAAACGCGCGGGGGTTATAAAGGGGGGGGGTGGGGGACCCGCGAGACGAGGCGGGTTCGCGAGGAAAAGGAGCGCCGATTTCATCTTAAGATCGGAGCAAGCAATTTAATTACGCTCTGTACCCGACGGAGCGGGGGTGAGGGGGCGGGGGGGGGGAGTGAAATCACAAAATTTAACGCCGCGATGTGTATAATAGAAGCATTTCCGCTGTGCAGCTTTACCTCGTTTCCGCTTCGCCGTGAAAATTGATCCTTCAACGAGGCAAGGAACGGACATCGTGAAGAACATGAAGGGCTATTCTGCTTCCACGCTGTCATTTCAGCGACTCAGCGCGGCGTTCAACACGACAATTTTCCGAAAATCAAGACAGGGTGGACATTGATACTGTCAGGAAAATCATTCATATAAAATGTCGCGTAAGCTCGTCCAAAGAAATTAGCCTTATAATCAACTTGAGAATGGTGTCAGAATGGTTCTTCTTTTTTTCCTTTTTTTCGAAAAAGTTCTCAGAGCATTTTTATGCGATAGATATTTTAAGCGATGAAGTCTGTTGCGTACTTTTGCTACATCAATATGACTCATTGTTTCTAACGTAAAATTCGGCGAAAATAACGATGCGCACATTAAAAACTTTCAAAATCCACTCATTAACTCAGAATATACCTTCCATTTCAAACAACCTGCGCTACACTAGACACTATATCACCGACTTATATCTACATAGATGGAACCATCTCGTTTATGTAAACATGAACAGAACTTACAAACATTTGAATGTTTCGTTTAGATGCGTACATTTCTTATATTATTTTGTAATCTTTGATAAACCGAGAAGACCAGACAGCAAATGCAGCCAATAGTTCATGTATTTAGAAGGAAATTCCATCATTTTGTAGTTACGCTGTTGTTTACTTATGCACGGTGGTTCCGTCTGTGTAGCAGTATACCGGTACAAATAGTGCCTATAGTGTAGCGCGGGCTGTTTGAAATTGAAGTGATTTCCAGAGTTCATGAGTGGATTTTGAACGTTTTTAATGAGCGCATCATTATTTTCGCCGAATTTTACATAAGAATCAAGGTTCTATATTGTTGTAGCAAAAGTATGCAACAGACCCATTTAGAGGAAAAAATCGTAAATTTGGGGGGATTTCAAGAGTAATTAGGTCCCAAGAAATGTTCGGGATAGGGCGGGCTTTGAATCGTACCTAAAAATGACGGAATTAACCTCACATAGGTTAACTGCACATCGGAATGTTGGGAGCGCTCCCAACTCTTTACGTTACTTATGTAAGTTCGTACTTTACTTTAATGAAAAAGAAAATGTTCGTAAAACCCTTATACACTAGAAGGAACGAGTGTGTCTGACCCGAAAATTCAAATTTTGACGCTATCAATGTAGTTGTAATAAACATTTTTTGGATTTGACGTTTTATTAAATCGGATTTTTTTTTTTCTTAGAATCTTCGCGCTTGAAACTCACTCAATGGCGTCGCGTGCAATCTGGCAACGTATACTATTTAGCACATCTAATGGATATGAATTTTCGATTTGAAGGAATGCACCTCCCATTGTTCGATAAGTTTCATGCATTTAAGAGAAGTAAATACTACGTCGCCAGTTTGCACGCAACGCCACTCTAAAAGGTCTGATATCGTCAAATAATTGGCCGCAAATCAGAAAGTAAACTCTTCAAATGATCATGTATAAACAAACGTGCAAGACCAAATTTAATTACAGATCACTTTATAGTAGTAATTTAAACTTGGAAAGTTTTAAATTAAGCTTTAAAGGTCTGAGATGATGATTTTTAGTGACTTTTACTCACTGATTTATGGGCCACTTTTTTCCGATCTCAGACCGTAGTGCACACTGGGTTCACTTTCCTCCCGGAAAAAGTACTTCCTTCGATCGTGTATTCGGCATTGATATGATGCCAGGTTTTAACAAGAGAGATTTACAATGTTAGCCACAGACTCAGATGAGAAACTTATGAGTGACAAATGACAAGACGGAGAGTAATGGGTGGGTACAGGAATTTATCTCTCTCCCTCTCCCTCTCTCTTTCTCCCTCCCTCCCCCTCTCTATCTCTCTCTCTCCCTCTCTCTCTCTCTCTTTCTCTGTCTCTGTCTCTATCTCTCTCTCTCTCTCTCTCCCTGTGCCTATTGAACACATTTGTTGGAAAAGGATACCAAAGGCCATCACATGACTTATTTAGCCCTTATCTCCGTCATTTTCTAACAAACACGTTCCGAGGGGGGGGGAGAGAGAGAGAGAGAGAGAGAGAGAGAAACAAATTTCTGGTATCCACCCATATGCTGCGTGTATTGTGCAACGTCTGGCCTAGAATTTTTAGGCAGCGGTGACCAAACAGTTTTTCAATTCGCCTTACTGGTTAATATGTACTGTTCGAGGAAAATTCCGCAGTGAAGTACACGGTTTCACAGTCAAACTAAAAGATAAAGAGCAGAAAAAGTTTGCTTTCATGGGAGCTTATAATTAAATTACACAAAGGCTTGGGGTACTTACTGAAAAAAGTAAACAAACGAACCCGTAAATGCTTGGCGGGAGAAAAAATGGCAAGGTACACTTAAAACCCCTCGCTCGAGCTAAAATAACGGGAGAAAGCGGTCAGTCTGTAAAGGCTATCAGGCACCTGCCGTTAAAGTAACATGGGAAGATAAAATGTGATCAGAGAAAAGCAAACAAACTTTTTTTTTTTTTTTTTTTTTTAAAAAAAAGCTCGATCTCAGAGTTGTTGAAACGTCGTCCATCGCGACCTTACACGCAGATCTCCCGTTTTGCGTATAATTAAAGGCATTTTCCAATTCACCGATGATTCCACCGGCTGAGAAAAGATTACAAAATTCGTTTCAGTGTTTGACTGAACTGCACGGAAATACTATGATCTGTATTATTTTCTTAATCGAGTTAAAGTATTAAAATATCCCCTAGTTTTTTGAACTCATCAACGACTCCACCACCGGATGTTAAAAAAAAAAAAAAAAAAAAAAAAAAAAAAAAAAAAAAAAAAAAAAAAAAAAAAAAAATAGATGCGAGTATTTTCGTGTATAACATCATGCACTAAAGTGAACAGTATAATCTTTTCTCAACCGGCGAGATCATCGGTGAATAGAAAAATACCATTAATTATACACGCAAAACGGCAGCTCTGGTCACACGATTAACGCGAGGGAAAACTTCATGTAGCTTGTGTACGTACATCTACGAACAGCGATCGACTCAGAGAAAGGTTCCTGCAACTCCGCGACTTCCTCATTAAAACTCATTTAAAGTGTTCATGACCTAAGGAAAAACAGTGTCTAATAAAGCTTAGGTAATCAAATACAGCCGCATGCTCGCTAGTAAATTGCAAATTATATCGTGAATTTCTGAGCTCTGCATCAAGACAGCCGCAGTTTCTTGTATTTTCACCGAATATATTTTTTTATGGTAAAAGTCTGCAAGAAGGTTATAAGCCGACCCATTTTTCTTAACATGACATAGGAAATATCACACGAGATATAGAAAGGAAAGTGGGTTGCAAACTTTTGCTACTACTATACAGAGAAAGATGGTATAAGCGGCTGTAAAATCACTTGAAAATACCATTGACAGCATCCAGTTCTCAAGTCCACCCACAAATTCAATTAATGTGTATAAAAAGAGAACAAGTTGGCTGCCGAATGAGCTGGTGACAGTGGGGGAGTACCATTTAATTGCAGCTTTATCTATAATAAATCATTTGTCTCAGCACAGAAAACTGCAATTATATGCAAAGCAGCAGTGGCGGAGCGTGCAATTCGACAACGTGGTATTTGGTCCATTTAAACCCATTTAAAAGGTCGAATAGGAAGGTCTTCACCGAACGCCCAATACTTCGATATTTTGCAAGGGTTTAAATGGACGAATTGCAACGTTCCCAGATTGCACGCTACGCCACTGATTATATGGGGGGACCCCCCCCCCATTGTCGCCCACTCATTCGACCGCCATCTTGTAATTTTGATAAACGCATCAATTGATGAGTTTGAAGGTGGCTTTTAGAACTTTCTGATGCTCTCAAAATATATGACAGGGCAAAAATTACTTTTAAAACTAACCCTTCCTACTCCAAAGTCGAATATATTCGACAAAATAATCCTGGTATTCCAATCTAAAGTTGGATGTATTCGACAAAAATCAGCACAAGAAAAAAAGAAATGTAGTTATTTTTAAAGAAAGAAAATAAGAAAAATAAAAAAAAATATCAAACAAATTAAAAAGAAAAAGAATTGAGGGTGGACAGGGTTAATATGGCCTATGTGTATTGTGTAACATTGACGAAGCGTGCAATTTGGCAACGTTGTAATGTGTCCATTTAAACCCATGAAAAAGATCAAACTATTGGGTGTTCAGTGAACACCTTTGCATTCGACCTTTTACACGGGTTTAAATGGACACATTACAACGTTGCCAAATTGCACGCTACGCCACTGATGTGTAAGATTTAAGGTATGAAACGTCGGTCGGTGCTTCAACCCTAATGAGAAAGGACATAAAAAGTGTTAAAGTAGTAATTCAAGAATTAAAGTGCATATAAATTACTACAGAGTTCAACCAAAACCCTCATTTTCCTGTCCGCCACTAATGAGTTTGTAACAAATATTCGAGCTTTTCCTTGAGAGACTTTTAATACAAACTTGGAGCTCTTAAAGCTCTCCCGTCTCTCGGTCGTCGTCAGTCGAGGAAAGATCATTTTTCACAATTAGCATTCATCCTTGTTTTGTCATTTTCTCCCGCATCGCACGTTAGACACGTCCGCCATCTTGTTTTCTTCAAGATAGCGAGAGACCATATTACTAGATCGAAATAAGTCTGCGCTTTCGACGTTAAGTCAAAACAGTCAAAAGATGGTCTGATTGTGAGTCACGATGGTTGTGTAGTTGTCAGGAAGACGGTTCATTTTTCACTCTTTTTCTTCAGGGAAGAGGAGATGTCAAATTGGGGGAAATATAAGTCCATTGGCGAAATTTACGGGATTCTTTCGCGGAACTTGGCGCCCTTGTAAGTACATTTTTCTCTTCCAAGAATTACAAGAAAAAGAAAAGAAAAAAAAGTATGAAATACTCTGCGAAGTTAATGGCGAAAGTTGCGTTTCCTTTTATCATCATTACATTTTCCGTCTTCCTAAGTTAAATTAAAATGGTGTTCTCTAGAACTTTATCACTCCATTTGGCAACAAAAAAGATTGTGCGAATGAAAAACAATTTTGACTTTCTATACTTTACAGTTGTTTGTTCCACTCGTAGTTGCGTTCACAAAGTAAATAAGACAGACATTGCTATATAGAAGAGGCGCGAAAATAAAATTAAAGTCTAGAATTCAAGAGCCAAAGTATAATTATTATCATTCCAGCAAAAACTCTTTATTGCGAAAGCTGTCAAAACTCTATAGAAAGTTTTGAAGAAATGAAAGCATACTGATATACTTTCTGGAGCTTTTTCTAAGATCTCTAATAAAAAAACGCTTGTGGCACGGACGTTACCTCAATGAACAGATGCAAAACCAAAGTCTAAAAAGTTTCAAAATATATTGCTTTAAATGGGAATTTATGGGAATTACATGTGACGTCACAACACTCACGAATTTTTGCGACGTTACAATTTACACGAAGGTTTCTCCAAAAAACAGGACTTTAAGGAAAAGAAACAAAGACCCCTTTGTTTTTTGCTCGTATAGATTTTCAATTTTCTGTACAAAAAACACAAAATTTCAAACCCCTGCAACTCTACAATTTTCCTTTCTATTTCTCGTGTGGTATGGTATTACTTGTCTATGTTGAGTGAGAGGGGGTGGGATCCGGGTCCGTCTATATAACGTTCTTGCAGATTTTTCTCATAAATATTACTGTGCAGATGCAAAACCAAACACTAAAAAGTTGGACATAAGTTCCTATCGTAACTGACGATTACTTTGTCGAATAATAAGAAAATAAAACAAAAGGTTAGCTCAGTCATACTTTTCTCGCACCTGAACACGAACTTTTAATGGAAAATTGTCAAAATTTAAAAAGGTCAGCACATATGACCTTGTTTTAGATAATTACGGTGTACAATAAATCTCGACGAACGTCGGAAATAACATTAAATTCGGTTGAGATCTCGCCACAAAATCGAGGTCTATCCTAATCCAAAATTTAAGATTGAGGGGTGAACAAGAAAAATAAGTTCAATTAATTTTTTATGCTAGTTTTGACTGTCACTAGCATTTCACGTGGCGAGCTTTGGCAGCTTGAGTGCTTATCTCGTACGTAACGTTGATCTATTTCCAAACTACTATAAATACATTCGATCGATTAAAATCGATAATGTACGTACACCGAGAGCTTGTAATAATACTGCATCAATTTTACGACCAAATTAGCTGCACGATCATCAAAAACTATAAATTAAACGGAGACTCACAGGAGGTACTATTTTAATGTACGTAAGTGCGTTGCCAACTTAATTTACGGGCTGTAAAACTTAACCGAAGCATCTGCCGAAGAGTATAGTTCAAGTCGGTAGTAAAAACAGAACTGCCGTTTTGCGTATACAGGGTGTTGAAAAACTGTTCCCGAATATTTCAGGGGCGGATTCTACAGATCAAAATAAGACCTTTTTCTCCTATAAACATGTGTCCGAAAATGCCCCCCTTTTGAGCTACAGCCCCCCAAAGTTTTAAAAAATTTACGGTTTTTTTGGAATAGCGACCACTATTATGAACCAAATGTCTTAAAACTTGGTGTCCTAAGGTAATTTCACGTGTAAAATCCATTAATGACCTCGAAAAATTCAGAAATTGAGTCTGACTGCACTTTTCACGCAATCTTGTACCTTTAACGGCACACATTTTATGTTACGGACTAAAATTTTGAAGAATAATTACCAAAATCAGATGCGGAAAACCCTTAGAAAGATTTTTGGTCCTCCTTGTTTCTTTCGATACGACGCGTTTTAAGCGAGATAATCGCTGCACAGTGTGGAAAAGTCAGCGCTTTTACCATGAAAAACGGCAGTGAGTATGCAACCCGCCTCTCCGCTGCTTCTACGGGCCGGCCGCTATGGTAAAAGCGCTGACTTTTCCACACTGTGCAGCAATTATCTCGCTTAAAACGCGTCGTATCGAAAGAAACAAGGAGGACCAAAAATCTTTCTAAGGGTTTTCCGCATCTGATTTTGGTAATTATTCTTCAAAATTTTAGTCCGTAACATAAAATGTGTGCCGTTAAAGGTACAAGATTGCGTGAAAAGTGCAGTCAGACTCAATTTCTGAATTTTTCGAGGTCATTAATGGATTTTACACGTGAAATTACCTTAGGACACCAAGTTTTAAGACATTTGGTTCATAATAGTGGTCGCTATTCCAAAAAAACCGTAAATTTTTTAAAACTTTGGGGGGCTGTAGCTCAAAAGGGGGGCATTTTCGGACACATGTTTATAGGAGAAAAAGGTCTTATTTTGATCTGTAGAATCCGCCCCTGAAATATTCGGGAACAGTTTTTCAACACCCTGTATATAAATATATTTAATGGCATTTTTCAATTAACAGATGATTCTATTGATTGATAAAAGATAATACAGTTCAGTTCAGTTTATGACTATTAAAGCACAAAAATACTCTGATCAGTAATCTTTTCTCAACCGATGGAGTATGGAGTCATCACTGACTTTAAAAAACTTGTGGATATTTTGATACTTTAACAGCGATTCCACCGATTGAGAAAAGATTGTTGATCAGATTCGATTATTACAGCCATGAACTGAACTCTGAACTGCGTAATCTTTTCTCAACCGGTGTAAGCATCGGTGAATTGAAAAATGCCCTCCGAGAAACGGCAGCTCCAAGTAAAAGTTGGAATCGGGATAAAATTGTTAATAAAAAATGAATGGAGTTGATTGAGATGGAGTAATGGAAAAATGTTATACTAATATGTTACTGCATCATCCCATTGAAGAAAATGTTACTATTGGAAAAAGCAACTTTTACTTCGTCTGATGCTTTTTATTAAATTGCTTCGCGTTTGTTTATTATGCCATAGGTTTGGAAACGTGAAATATTGCTATCCTTTACATGAAAGAATATTGTACACTTTCTTCTGTGTCCGAAGACTACCACTTTTTTCTTCAATTTTTTTTTTTTTCAAAGTTCTGGCGCGGTTTTTTCTTCTTTTTTTACGCTTTAAATTTTATTCAATTTCCTACCCGGCGCATTTTCTCTGCGCATTTTACAATTTATTAATTCATTTTCCTCGAATGGTGAAACTTTTCTTGGGAAAAATATGGGAGGCTGCAAAGTATAAATAAAAGTAGCTCAGAAATTCTGTTGTACACTTTAATACCAGCACTTCGTTTGAAAGCATTACCCCTGAAAATCTTTTCTTTTTTCCCCGTCAACAAAAAAGTTCGTTTTCTTGGGCTAGAAATGCTTCACGATAAACGAGCGTGCTTTAGATGGATTCATCGCTAGAAAAGATAGCAATTTTTGCAAGCTCAGTCTGAGAAAAGTTCAATTCTCGAGACACACTTGTGACTTTTCCAACGAGGGTTAACTCAAATGCTATCTTGCAGCAACGAGTATTATTAGGGGTTTCCAAGATACAAGACCTAAGTCTGTGATAGCCTCGTCTCAGTCGAGTTAACATTCCGTTTCAAGAGATCACTCTGACTGATACTTGTAATTAAATATGCTTTCCTATGAACGCTTCCGGTTTGAAGTTGGCTTAAAGTTTTAACCAATTTGTTCAGTAAAAATAACCCAGTGATGGGCTCGTACATTACTGTTTACCATTTAAACCTGCGTAAAAGTTGACTCGATATAGAAGAGGCAGATGCCTTAATATAATTATAGATGAATTTCAGTATGGTCCAGCGAGAAATCTGGAAACATTGCTTTTGGCTCATAGCAACCCGCGAAAAACATCGAACTATCAAGGAATCGGAGTTGACCATTGAATTCGACTTTTTTATGGGTTGAAATGAACAAAATGTCACGTTGCCAGACAACAAGCTTCACCACTCACTAATGAGTTCATACAATAATGTCTCAGAAGTCCCTAGACTTTTAAGCAGGCCCAAGTCGAGCTTTCCTCGTTTCGATAAATAATTCGTACAGATCCGCTTGGTAGTTTGGTGGTCCAGGAACATTAGATGAATAGCGAGAAAAATAAGCACAAGCTCGTTTTTAGGAGGGGTGGTCCTTATCAGTGGCGTAACGTGCAATATGGCAACGTTGCATGTTGTTCATGTAAATCCATGAAAAAGGTCGAATGCGAAGGTGTTCACCGAACACCCAATATTTCGATCTTTTTCATGGGTTTAGATGGACGAACCGCAAGGTTGCCAAATTGTACGCTACGCCACTGGTCCTTATGGAATGTACTTTCACACAAAAAAAAGTCCCTTAAGATACCTTGCCGGCAGCGTTGCCAGATAAACCCAAAAATGTAGCCCAAAATGCCTATATACCGAAATACATCGAAAACTACCGACTAAATCGAAAACAATTGATCGAGGTTTTCTGTTTCTGAAATGATTTCAAACAATAAAGGTATGTCATTTACGATTCTGCGCTCCCTCAAAAACGCGATTTCCACGATTCCGCGAAGTTTTCCACGATTTTCGGAGAAATTAAGACTCCCAGTGGCAACACGCATTTATAACTCTACATTGTTTCGGAGTGCTCTATGCTTATATCTCTATGAAAATTAATATCCGGGGCTTTTTCAGGTCGCTAATTTAATTTTTGAGGTCCAAATTTTCTTAAAACGTGGTTCAGACAAGCTTTCTAAGCTTTTATATAAGAAGACAACTTCTTTGATTTAATTTTTTTATCCTTCTATAAACTCAAATAAAACAATCGATACTTCGGGAGGCAGCTTTCTTTAGAATCGATTGTTTTACATTCTTTTAAATGGGGCTATTGCACACTTTTGCTATAAGCAATTTAATAGTCGATTATGACTTAAAAACCTCAACAAATAATGATGGCGGCACTAAAAACTTCCAAAATCCACTCACAAATTCAATAAACGCAGTTATTTGCGCGAGCGTAATGGTGGCCGTAGGCACTAACAATGGGAGATTCCTATCTTAATATCGTCACTCTTTCTATGTTGACAAGGATGATTCACAGAGTAATTAGTCATCAGAGTAATGATCCACATCCGATGAATGGCGCCGCAACACCTAGTGACACCGGTGTCAAATGAAAATAGTCTCTTATTGGTCACTTCTTGATGGAGTGTCAGAATTGTTAGATGGGTATCTCCCATTCTTAGTGCCTTCGACCACCATTACGCTCGCGCAAATAACTGCGTTTATTGAGTGTTGGAGTGGATTTCGGAAGTTTTTAGTGCTGCCATCGTTATTTTTGGAGGTTTTAACACCAGAATCGACTATTAAATCGCTTATAGCAAAAGTGTGCAACAGCACCATTAGTAAAAAAAAAAAAAAAAAAAAAAGTACACAGTTGCCTAAATGCATGAGCCACCGCTGTTCCAAATAGACCGACCCATTTGAAACGTGAAACTTGACAGTATCAAGGCCATCAAGGGCCTTGAGGACACTCAATGTTTCTTTCATCTGATCATTCGTATGTTCACACGTATACGTACATAACATGACAGCGTTCGGTTTCGGAATGGCAGGTAATTAAACGGGTGCGAGAGGGTGGTGAAAACACTGAAATGGGGGGGGTAGTGGAAAGGGCGAAGGGAGGGGGAGGAGGTGGTTGGAGACGAAGAATATTGAATTTAGCATGAGACGAGGTAAGGGAGGAGAAGGTAGCGGCGAGGAAGTTGGACGAATGTCAAATGTCAACCGACCTTTACCGAATTGGCACTTGCTCAAAGGCATACATAGTACATACTACATAGTCTAGAGGAGTGTGAGTGTCGACTGTCGATGTCGATGCAACTGTCGCGTCGCGTCGTATGATAACATGGCCCGGCGCGGCGCGGGCGTCGACGTTAGTCTAGCCATCGTGCGAACGAATCAAAGTTCAAAATATGTAATTTTGATGGAGACTCTAATCCAGTAACCTGTGGCCTTTGGCCTCGCGTAGGAGCGAAGTCGGCCGGGGTTATGCCGCGCCGGAAAGCTCATTGTCAAACACCTTGCAAGCAATCAAGCATAGATTTACTAGATACGTAAATGTGACGATCTTAACTGGGCCTGGCCTAGCCTAAGGTCTGGGACCTTCCGTGGTAATCAGAAGTGCAAAATGTGCCCGATTAGCGATCCGTGCCCCGACCTCCATGGATCACGTCCATAATTTCTTGATAAAAGAGCACATTTTTGAGACTTTGAGGAAATTTTTCCACTTTTTTTTTAAATGGCAATAAGATTTTTCCGGAAAATGGCTTCAAAATTCCGAAAATATCGGTCATTTGGCGGACATATACACTGAAAAAACAAAGTTTATGTACAGCCGAAGATGCCTTTTAAAATGGCTTCGCAGAGCAAAAGTTCAATCTGTACCGGAGAAAGTTGCAAGTGTACCAAAGCACTACTTCGGTAGAGTAACAGTCTTTCTTCTTATTGCTTTGGCTCTACCGAAGTAGTGCTTCAGTACGACCGCAACTTGTTCCGGTGGAGCTAGGAATTTTGCTCTACGAAGCTATTTTAAAAAGCTGCTTCGGTTCTACTTGACCTTTGTTTTTTCAGTTACGTGGTTCCAGTGTTGAAATAAGCCCCCCCCCCCCAAAAAAAAAAAAAAAAAAAATCACTATTCAAATTTTTTGAGAACAGTGTGAAGAAAAAGAGGCACAAATGTGTTTTTAGTGTAAAAATCGAGCCCATAATACGCACGTGGTTGTTTGCTCGATTTCTGAGCTTAATTCCAACAAAATCCGTTGCAATTAGATCCGTGGAGGAACGAAAACTCGGCAAAATGGGGCAGTTGCAAGGGTCTGAAATGTTGTGTTTGTTATAAAGAAAATGATAGTACTTGATGAGCTGAGAACAATGGTGCCTTTGGTTTTTTCCTAAGTGTCCCGAATTCGGAGATACACAAGCGTAAAGTTGTAAAAAATCGTGGGCGTAGTAACGTCACTACGCGGAATTCCCATTAAAAAGAATGTATTTTGGGCCAAAATCCCATCTCCGGAACAATGGGACTTAACTAGAAACCAAAGGCATCTTTATTCTCAGCTCATGAAGCACTTTAATGTTCTTTATAAAAAACACAACAATTCAGACCCTTGCAACTGCCCCATTGCAGGCAATAGCTGACGCGTATTCGCAAGCCTAAAATTTAGCGCAATCTTTGTTCAACCACAAAATGTTCAAATCGCGATCAATTTTTTGGGATATCACTCAAACTTTTGCATTACTATCGCGTGTATATGGAATCTATTTTTTTTTTTTTTTTTTTTTTTTTTAATTTTTGAAGACCTTTGAATAAATGAGAGCCTGCACCGAATTATTCATGGCAATTTTCAAATCGAAAATAATCTTCGATGGTTGATTTCTTTCAAAAGAATCCAGAGAAATCAAAGTCGGAGTAATTGTGGAAAGCCAATTCTTTCTTTCGGCAAACTTCACAATTCGATTAAAAAACAAAAACTGCTGTTAAAACAAATTGGATTTCTGTGACGAGTGAGAGTTTCTTTACAGGAGGGAGCAATGACGGGCCAAACTTAAACTTGGACCCATAAAACGAACTTCGCAAGTCAACAACTAAGACAAACAGTGTTGGCGTTTGATTATTTAAAAAAAAAAAAAACAAAAAAAAAAAAAAAACAACAAGAAATGCAAAGGCTTTGAAAAAATCCGTTTACAAGTAAAAGTCAGTCACGCAGAAACATAGTTGAAGAGCCTTTCGTTTCTACGTTTCAATACACAATAGACTGTTTCAGTAGAGCGATATATCGTATCGATTGCCGTCCGAGGGCCTCTGGTTCCAAACAAACTCTGGTTCAATGTAATTTCCCCATAAGCGGATTTTTGAACGGAAATGCAGGGTATTAAATCAAACAATATATGCGACCTTTTTGCGATTATGAATTCTCCGTCCTCGAAAATGCTTAATTTTGCCTGGTTCCACCCGTAAAACTGCCGGAATCAACAAGATATTACAGATTAATTGATGCGTTTGGAGGTTGGAATCACCCAAATGTTATTGTTGTTGTTGTGGAATTGGCGGGATTTCGGGCGATTCTAACCTACAAATGCAACATTTAATCTGTAATATCTTATTGATTCCGGCAGTTTTAGTCAAGAAACCAGGCATAATTAAGCATTTTCGAGGACGTAGAATTCATAATCGCAACAAGGTCGCATTAATTGTTTGATTTAATACCCTAAATTTCCGTTTAAAAGTTCGCTTATGGGGAAATTACATTAGCCTCGTTTATGCGAGCATCTCAACCCGGGTTCTAGAACCCAGGTTCAGCTGAACTCGGGTTGAGCTGCTCGCATAAACACTTCGGATCTCGCTGAACTCGGGTTCGACTCGACCCCGATTCAAACCCGAGTCGAGTCGGTGAACTCGGGTTGAGATTTCACGCATAAACACCTCGGAGTTCAGAACCCGGGTTCACGCGGCACCGATGTCACCAATCCGAGCGAGGTTAAACACGCGTCTTATGCGGTCGCACTTATCCGTACCGCACCAAGCATCGCCGCCATTTTCGTCAAAAATGTAAACAAACACAGAGAAGAAGAAGAAAGAAATCCTTTGAACTCGAGTTCAATTATACGGGTGTTTATGCGCTAACCCGAGTTGGACCCAGGTTGAAACTCAACTCGGGTTGACTCAACCCAGGTTCAGATCTCTCGCATAAACGAGGCTATTGAACCAGAGTTTGTTTGGAACCAGAGGCGGAGAGGCCCTCGGATGGCAATCGATACGATATATCGCTCTACTAAAACAGTCTATAGACTGTTTTAGTACAGCGATATATCATATAGTTTGTCGTTCGAGGACCTGCGTGGTTCCAAACAAGCTCTGATTCAACATGTATTTTCCCCATAAGCGCATTTTTAGACTATCAAATCAAACCATTAATAAGACCTTTTCGCGATTATGGGTTCTTCTGCCTCGACAATTCTTAATCATGCCTGGTTCCTTGACTAAAACTGCCAAAATCAACAAGATATTACAGATCGAACGATGCATTTGGAGGTTGGAAGCACCCGACTTTTATTGTTGTTGTTGTTGTTGTTGTTGTTGTTGTTGTTGTTGTTGCGCGGGAATCCGGCAAAAATTCGGGTGATTACAACCTCGGAATGTATCATTTAATCTCGAACATCTTGTTGATTTCGACATTTTTAGTCCATGGAAGCATGCATAAGTAAGTATTTTTGAAGACGAAGGATCCATAATCGGAAAAAGGTCTCATTATTTGTTTAATTGATTTATTAGCCTAAATTTCCATCCAAAAGTGCGCTTATAAAAGTAGGAAATACATTGAACAGTGTCGCTAGATTGGGATGAAAAAGCCGTACGCTTTTACATTGTTTTAAATGGGGACGATACGGCTTTTTACCCTCCATCTGGCAACAATGACATTGAATCAGAGTTTGTTTGGAGCCAGAGGTCCTCGGACGCGACAATCGTTACGGTGTATTATCGCTCTGCTAAAATTTTTTGTACCATCTTCAGCACTTCAAGAGAGATTTTCACTAGTGGCTGAAAATTTAAATACCGAAACAAACTGCAAAACGGCAACACTGAGGAAGAGGGAGGAAAAACAATGATCTGAACTTCAGTAAGCTGAATTTTATTTCCTCTCCCTTGATGGCTCCGGCAGATTTGAAATCGGGCTTAAGAACAGTTACCCACTGACCCACTGATGGGAGATTACTGTGCAAATGCGCGAAGAAAATAGGAATACACCAACCGTCCGTCCGTTGCGTCGTTTGGCTCGCCTTGATCACGAGAAATGATCGCTGGCAATTAAAAGCCATCGAAACGACTTTGGTCGCCGACTTAGACTTCTCTTCCCATCAGATACGCCCACTTAACTGACCGCTTCACTCTCACAACCGGCAGCCTTTATTTTCATAAATAATTTTGCTTGGTGGCCTTTCTCGAAAAAGCGTAGTTGCCGTGTAGATTCGTTTAATTTAACGTTGTAGATGATCCATTAGCGTCGTCATCGACAAATCGATTTATCTTATTTCTAAAACCATAGTTGAAAGCCTTCCGCACAAAAATAAACAGAGAAAAAAAAACACAATGGTAGCGCTGAGTAAACCTCTGGTAGAAAAATTATCAAGCAAAAGACTAGAGTTGAGCCAACCATGGGCGCCCGGGGGGGAGGCAAGAGGGGGCACTTGCCCCCCCTGGAATTAAAAAAAGTCAAAATTTCACGATTAAAAATGAAAGGAAAAAAGAAAATGAAATTAAAATGACAGTTAATCAAAGGAGTAATAGTTGAGAAACTTCATTACTAGTTTATATTGTAATTTTAACTAATTTTTTGCAAGGAATAATAAATTATATATTTTTTTTTACTATATCGTTATCATCTGTCGTCCCTTTATCCATTATATCAAACACGTCAAAATTGTTATTATTTGATACACCTAAAATGGGTTAATAATTGTTCACTATTTGAGTGAAAAAAAAGTTTTCCCTTTTCACTCGGGGGGGGGGGGTCCCCCTAGACCTTCCGTTGTAGTTCAAAAGTTTTGCCCCCCCTTGGAAATTTTTCTGCGGGCGCCCATGGAGCCAACCATATCTTTGGTTCACCCAGCGAAATCTCTTTAGTTAGCCGTACGAAACCTTTGGTTGGCTAAATTAAAATCAACTGCTGGGTCACTTCTCCGCCAAAGATTTTGCCAGCGCAAAATTAAAGTTTTTTTTTTTTTTTGCTGGCAACGCTGCCCTTTTACTAAAGCAATCTAGAGCAACGTTGGATTTCGCCCCTTTAATCTAATGCAAAATATCAATTCAAGGGAGTGCACTGTGCACTTCCAATAATTTGACTTTTTCAAAGAATTTAAATCGACTGGAAGCATTGATGCTAGATTGCACACGCCGCCACTGTATTTAAACCTTGGTAAAAATCGATCTTAAGCTGGGCCGATTACTTCCCCAATACTCAATTATTTTAGAAAAAAGTAGAAATGAAAAAATACCAAGGTTGCCAAATTGGTTGTCGAGCGTACTAGAGCATCTGCGGAGTCAGGAGCCCGAGGAAAACTAGAGCTCGTTTCAGAAGTGAAACGAGCCAAAATAAACCAAAACCATAATCTTCGGCGAATTTTCAACTTTTATTCCTTCAAATCAATACCGAATTTGCCCCTGACGATATTCTTTTGTGTTTAAAGTTTTCCTCATTGAAAAGTGAACACTCAATTTCATTTTTAATCATTTTCATCGAGTAATGTCAGAAATAATGTTGACAAATTCCAAAGATTATCGGTCTAGGTCCGCCTACACTTCTGAAACGAGCTCTACCTTAGTTATAACCCCTCTGGGTGACCCTGACGGATCTCATTCTTCACGGGAAGGAGTAGATATACGCAGAGCTGCTTGCTTATTATATTAATGTCATTTTTCAGTTCACCAATGATTCCATCAGTTGAGAAAAGATTACACAGTTCAGTTCAGTGTATGACTGTTACACAGCACGAAAATACTTGCATCTGTAATCTTTTCTCAATCTGTAGAAAATCCGTTAATGTATTAAAATATCCGCAAGTTTTTTAAAGTCATCAACGACTCCACCGGTGGAGGAAAGATTACAGATGCGGCAGTCATACACATGAATGAAATGGGGAATTAAACGATGTTGCTGAACTGCACAATCCGCCACTGGGGGTTGCATAATGATTTCATCTGACAACATGGCAGAGCAGTCTATCCCGGCGATCATCATGTCATTTAGAATGATAAATAAATACACCGGTATCGACGGGGGTATAAAACTAATCAAAGCCAACCGACCAACCGTCTAACGCCACCCGCTATTCCTTTCCTTCTCTGAGGAATCATGCTTTATACTCGCCAGGCTGCTTATTTTTACGAGCTCTCTATGTAAAGGGTGGCCAGAAAGTCCCTACACACCCACCATATAACTTTTTTCTTACTAAATATAAAAATGTGAGGTTTTCGCCATTCACTACGAGGGTGAAGTTTAAAGTAAGTTTATCTATTTTTTTTTCCTCAAAAACTATCAATGCTAGAAAAAAACCCAGCGTTGAAACGTACGTACTTTTAGATTTCTAACGAGTGATAGTTTTTCAAATTTGGCCAACGCGATGCGGATACTTGGATATACCGCCCGCGATACTTGGATCGAAAGGGAATAACAAACTGAGCATTTTAGTGCAAACTGCAGGTCGATACCGTTTATCGCATTCGAGATATCGACTTGTTTTAATCGACCTAGCTTCGACATTCGAAAACTCGTATGCGAAAAAGGGAATCGACCTTCGGTTTGCGCCAAAACAATTCGTTTGTTATAATCCCTTTCGATCGTTTTGTCACTCGATAGAGCTCGACTCACGGAATTTTTCAGATAGCCCCCCCCCGCGGGGGGGGGGCATTAAACAAGTTTGGGGCTCTAAAACCAAGTTTTGAAAAAAAAAATAGTGCTTATTTTTTCGGAAAAGGAATTTCTTTTTGGCGTCTTTTAGACTTCTAGTTTTCTGAATTCTGATTTCTCAAAGAGGAGGAATCATTTTTTTAAAAATGGGTCGAAATCTAACTTCGGCCTTTGATCCATCGAAAACGAAAAACAATATCGACCTTCGGTTTGCTCCAAAAGTCTTAGAATTGTATACCTTTTTAAACGTGATAGGAGTTGTCAATTGAAAATATTGAGAGGCACAGGTGGGGCGAGGGGGGGGGGGGGGGGAGAGTCACAATCCCCTACAAAGTATATAAGCCCCGCTAAGTAACGGAAAAAGCGTAAACAGCTGATTATTAGCTTCAATAAGCAAACAGTTAAGAGGGGTGTGTCATAGAAAAAAACAGAAAAATCACGTTGGTAGCGCTGACAAAACTTTTGGTAGAAAAATGACCCAGCAAAAGACTTTCAATGGAGTCAACCAAATCTTTGGATCACCCAGCACAATCTCTTTAGTTAGGCAGACAAAACCTTTGGTTAGCTCTACTAAAGTCTTTTGCTGGGTCATTTTTCTACCAAAGGTTTTGTCAGCGCTACCAAAGTGTTTTTCTCTGTTTTTTCTGTGAGGGAAGGGACTTTCTGGCCACCCTGTATAAACGCTGAAACGGCGATTTATGGTAGACGATTACTCCCGTTCTTTACCAGTTTCTTCCTACACCCTTCCCTTTCCTCTCTCTGATACCCCCTTCGTCGCATTGTCCTCGGATCCCTTTTAACTTTCATTTCATCCTCGACGTCTTTCTATAAAGGATCGAGGGATATCTAATTTTCTTGGGCCTTTTCATCGGTCGCGATTAGATGATTTGAAAGGAGGGTCTAAGGAAGAACATGGGGAGATGGCCGCGCGCGCGACTTTGACCTGAAATCGGCTGAAACAGTGGCAACGAAGGCTTGACTGACCACACAACGTCTTATATGAACGTCCGTCTTTTCGCTTCCTTTCTAATATTGCGGGCTTTTTTCATTTCCAAGATATTTCTAACGGCCTAAAGCTTGAATTATTTGTGTCACGTAACCTAATCCTTGTCTACAACGTTTGCCCTCGCTGGCGGATCCACAAAGTCATCCTTCTCTTCTCTCTCTTCTCCCATTAGAACACGTGCGTTAGAAAGGGAAAGATAAGGAAGAGTCACGTGGTTTTCAACCTCTCTCTTTTATCCTTTTCTAACACATGCGTTCGAATGGGAAAAGAGAGAGAAGTACAGTTTTTTAGATCCGCTATATGGTGCCCGACCTTCCCTTCCAGTGCTAGACTTGTATACTGCCTACTCCCGTATGTCTTTAATACGTGACCAACTGACCTAACACAAGGTAGAGTTTTCAAATTTCAGAGAATATACTAGAGAGACGGAAATCTTCTATATTCTATGTGAATTATAAATCAAAAGAAATCCAACTTTCAAATTTCTTCTTCAAACTGCTCAAAGTATTCCTGATACTGCTATAATCTATATTCAATAGTATGCTTTTACATCGGATTCAGAAAATTTAAAACCAACGACTTTAATGATTTTAAAAAGACAAACTATAAACTAAGACGACTAAAAAAAATGGAGTCAAAATTCTACAATAATATCCAGAATTATTAGAGATACAAAACGGTTTCCTGAATCTGAGGATAATTCTACGAGCTAAACATTTATCTGAAGTGTTCTACTACGAATACTACTGAATAGATGTATAGAAAGATAAGTAAATAAATAAAAAAGTAAATAATCAACGAGAACAGAATGAATAAAAAATGAAGAAAAGCTTGTTGTTTTTTCATATTAACAATTCTTCATTTCTTCAAATTTCTTTCATTTTAAGAAAAACTTGCTATTTATTCATTTTAATAGAGCGAAATTATGTACCTTCTACACTTTTTAATAAGATCATCCTGACACGGCAAAATACGAGTAAACGAAAGGAGGAAGGTAGAGGGAGGGGAATCAGAATATTACTCAGTCGGGAAAATTCCCGAGCGTCAAAACACCAAGCGAAGGACTAAAGTAAACTTTCCGAGTCAATCAAGAGCAGATTATATCATTTATTTTTTAAGTATACTTACGCAAAATTTTACACAAAGTGGCATTAGATCTTGATTCAACTATTTGAGCTCATACCTGCAAAAATAAATAAGAGATAATTTCAGAATTAAGTAATCATGAAGTCATAATGAGCAAAAAAGGAAAGATACAATAGGTATAATTTTTAGCGCAGCAGCCTTTCAGTTACAACGGGGAAGCTTTCGTGCCGTAAAGCCAGAGCTTTCGTTCCGTGCGCATTTAATGATATTTTTCAATTCACCGATGATCTCACCGGTTGAGAAAATACTATATAGTCTAGTTCAATTCATAGCTGTAACTCACGCAGTGGCGGCTCGTGAAATGTAATATATCGATGTCCACTCCATTTAAAACTATAGAAAAGTATCGATTCCTAGGGGGTTCAATTGCACCCCCTGACGATCGATACTTTTATGTAGTTTTAAATGGGGGTAGCCATCGATTTATCGCATTTAACGAGCCGCCACTGAACTCACGGTATTCTTTTCTCAACCGGTGGAGTCGTCGATGGTTTTAAAAAACTTGCGGATATTTTAATAATTTAACGGTGATTGCACCGATTGAGAAAAGATTACAGATGCGAGTATTTTCATGCTTTATAGTCATACTCTGTACTGAACAATATAATCTTTTCTCAACCGGTGGAATCATCGGTGAATTAAAAATGTCATTAAATGGACACGAACGGCAGTACTGGATCCCAGTAGCGCACCGAGAGTTTCTTCATCTCTCTCTTTTCTCCATTAAAAAACGTATGTTAGACAAGGATGGACAAGGGGATAAAACCCCCTCCTTCTGTCCTTTTCCTACTCATACATTCAAATGGGAAATGAGAGAGATGTAAGAGATCCTGGTTGCGCCAGTGCTGGATCCTATACCCTACGCAACACTTCTATTCCGAACTTTCGAGTCTATTCCGAGCGCAACTTGACGCTGTCTCATTATACTTTGTGCACATAACGGTGCTATTTTAAATTAAATTAAATTAGATCTGGGGAACCTTAATCGAATAAAATCAGCCACCACTCTTTAATCAACCGAATAAATTGGAAGGTCTTTCAACCGGAAAAGAGCTCGATGTTACTTTGATCTCCGATAATTGGGTTCTTCTTACGTTACTTCAACGCTCTTTACATCTTCTGCACTCACATAAAGAGACATTTATTTTGTCGTCAAAGTGGGGCACCACGTGACTTTATCTACACCGCCAAGAGCGCGCGGGACCAACTTTCAATGAAACTGAAGGAAATGGGGAACAGTTTTGGAAACTGCAAAATCCCATTCCCCCCCCCCCACACAAAGAGGCTCTTGCTTTCGCTAAATTCGATTAAATAGTGTTAATTTTACTAGTTCCTTCTTGCATAAAAGCCAGCGAAAATGATGATGAGCATTGAGCATATTCAAAAATTTACGAAATTCAATCTTGGACTCACAAAATGGCTTCAAAGTTAAGGCGTCATGGCGGAGCTACGCAGATAGAGCTCGTTTCAGAAGTGTGGGCGGACCTAGACCGATAATCTTTGGACTTGGTCAACATTATTTCTGATATTACTCGATGAAAATTAATAAAAATGAAATTGAGTGTTCACTTTTCAATGAGGAAAACTTTAAACACAAAAGAATAAAGTCAGGGGCAAAGGTATTGATTTGAAGGAATAAAAGTTGAAAATTCGCCAAAGATTATGGTTTTGGTCCGCCTACACTTCTGAAACGAGCTCTACCATGGGGGATTTCTATCTAATTTGATATCCACTTTGCTCTTGCTTCTGTTTTTCCTTTACTTTAGTTTTTTAACACATTACATCATACTATTTTTATTAGTTTACATTGTTTTTTATTGCTTTTACTGTAATTATTTTTTTGCTTGGCAAGCCACTGAAGATCCTTTGGATTGAAAGGCCTCTGGCGACTTTCATGTATAAGTCAATTTAATTTTAATACAAAATGGGTCTGTTGCAAACTTTTGCTACAGCGATTAAGAATGTTTAATCTAATGTAAAATCACATGAAAAGTCCATTGGTGGCATCAGAAAGTCATAAAATGCAATAATAAACTCACAAGAGGCGTTTAATGAAATCCAAGATGGCGGAGAAATATCGAGCATTTTGCATGCATGCACCACGAACATCCAAGAATGACCAACTTTGACAACCTCACTGGGAGGTAGAGGTTATGTATTTGTTTACGTTGTGATTGGTTGTGACTTGTGATCGATATTGTGAGGTTGGCTATCCTTGGATGTTCGTGGTGCATACGAACACATTGCTCGATATTTCTCCGCCATCTTGGAGTTCATTAAACGCCTCTTGTGAGTTTCTTATTGCATTTTATGACTTTCTAATGCCACCAATGGACTTTTTAGGTGATTTTACATTTGATTAAACTCTCTTAATCGTTGTAGCAAAAGTTTGCAACAGACCCATTGGTTATTATGAATTTTTGTTTCATTTTTTTCGGTTTTTGATTTTGTTGTTGTTATTGTTGCGTTGTTGTTTTTTTGTTGTTTTTGTTTTTTCATTTTTTATTTTTATCTTATTTGAGACTTTCCTCTGTGTGTGTTTCTATCGAGAGAGTTTATATTACGAAATCTAAAAGTCTGCAGATTATCTGACTGATGGGGGAGCGCAAAGCCGCACAAAACGATCCTAAATCGGGAAGAACTATAGTCTAGAGCTATAATGTTTCATCCATGACGGCACAAATAAGTACAGCTCAAAATCGGAGCTTTATGGAGTGAAGTTATGAATGGGCGGCTGGGATGGGGGGGCCGGGGGGGCGGTGGTTATTAAGATGCAAACGATGCAGGATAGCTGCTTATTCGGAAGCTCTGTCGAATGCTCATTTGAATTCTTAAGAGTCGTTGAGTGAAAGCCGAGAGCTTAAACCTCCTTTCCGTGGAAATGATGAGCTCAAAAAAAGGGGTGGAGGAAACTCAATTTGAATATCACGAACTAATTACGTAGTATTTCGCTGGCGCAAATGATCGAAAAGTACGGCGACTTGATGCGGAAAATATATCGCGGGGAACGCGGGGTATTCGCTGGATACGATAGCAGGCGAATCAGAGACGGTATCGGGGGAGGGGAGGGGGGGCTTTGGGGGCTCAGGCCCCGAATATTTTTTGGAAAAGAGCTCAAGACGAGAAAAACAATGGTCGCGTAACACCTTAACCCTTTCATGCATGCACGCATTTTGGAATTTGACTTTTTTGAAATTTCTTTAGATCTTTCAAAAGAGGGCAATTTTCTAAGAATTTTGTTGGGCCACAAATTTTTTTGCAAAATGTTGGTACACATGTATACCACTTCCCGTGAAAGGATTGAGCCCCCCCCCCTTTTTAAATGGAGATCCGAAAGCGAGAAGCAAAAATTTTTTTTTTTTTTTTTTTAAAATTACATTTTTACAAGCCCCCCTCTCCACTTCTGGACCCACGGCCCGCCACTGAGGCGAATAATAATAATACAGCCACACTTACCTAGTAAATGCATCATCGCGGTAAGTCGAAAACGCGATTAATCGCACGGTATGATTCTGCAAATCGAACGATCGATTTATCGCATTTGCAATGCTATCTCGTATCGATATTAATTCTATGTTCCATTCTGTCTACAAATACAAACTTTATTTCAAAATACGGTAGTTCCTTATTATTGCGAAATTACAGTCGACAAGACAATGAAAACATAAATCGATTAATGCCGTTTATTTAAACAGAGTCACGAGACACAATAAAGCTCGACACAAATCGTCGGTTATGAGCCTACGACTGCTATATCTTGTCAATTGATGCCAATTGAACCAGCAGCGCAACGGAAACTTCTCCATTTCACTCTTTTCACCATTGAAACACGTGTAACAGATAAGGATAAACAAAGGGATAAAACCCCCTCTCTCTCTATCATTTTTCATCGTATACATCCAACGGGGAAATGAGAGAGATGGAAGAGAACCAGTGGCGTCGCGTGTAATTTGGCAACGCTGCATTTTGTCCATTTAAACCCATGTAAAATATCGATTAGAGGGAGTTCACTGTGCACCCCTAATATTTCGACCTTTTCCATGCATTTAAATGGCCAAAATGCAGCGCTGCCGGATTGCACGCCACGCCACACTATGGACCCAAATCGAATCCTACGCGGTCAAAAATCGATCGGTTCAAAGTCGGAAAAAAACTATTCTAGCTACTACAGATGACTTTAGGGGGTTTATTTAGCAAGGTATTTACCCCGGGATTGTCATAAATTCATCGGAGAAAATTATTAGATGGAACCTTAATTCCTGTGATATTTCATGTCTTTGTATTTTTGACCACCTAGGACTCGATTTGGATCCATAGTGCGCCACTGAAGAGAACCTGGCTGCGCTAGTGACTGAACAAATAGAGTAAATTTATTTTGAAATTGTCTTGTCATCTCTTTCATTGAAAATTCGCGTTTAAGATCAAATTTCAACATGATTTTCTAACTTTCCTTGATTCAAAATATTACAGGAAGGGGAAGGTAGACAATCTGAAAACCATATTGGTGCACTTTCAGGGAAAAGTCCAGGAAAAGAGAGACTTTACATTGTCCTGATTGAAAATCTACTCGAGGCTGGCCGAGACCAACGTTGAAAGAGTAAACTGGCGGAAGATCGATTGATTGGAACCCCATTTTAGAACAAGAAGCTCCTGTTGTCGTGATTTGAAATCAAAACAGAGTAAAGTCCCTGTTTGTTTTCCTTGAGCTTTCCTCCAAAAATGCGTTAACATTGATGCCAGATTACCTTTCTTTTCACATGTATTATTTAGAGTCAAATAAGTTTCGAAGAAAGTGTTGAAATTCGATCCTAAGTCTACAAGAAAAAATTTGACCTGCACAAACGTGCAAACACACGTAAGTTCAGCTATGATAGACCCTTTTTGTAACTTCAAATTTACTGAAACTGTAAGGTAATTGTCACCGAGCTATAAAAACAGATATAGGGGCTACGTTTTGTTACCTCATCAAGTCTTATCTCAAAGTGAGACAGCATGGAAGTTTTGACTCAAGTTTGTTTGCCTCATCATCTATTATTTTTTTATTTTATTTATTTTTTTTTTTAAACCTGAAATCAAAAATTGTAATCAATTCAGTGGAAATTGGTTCAAACAAAAGTGCAAGTATTTTAAAGTGGCTATCTGGACACAGAATTCTAATACAACTATTCAGTGAGAAAATGTTGCTTCTTCCTGTCATGTGTCAGTTTCTTTACCGAGCAAACCCTTCCTTTATGTGTCTAGAAAGCCTTTCAAAACACCACCACCTTCATTATTTCAAACAAACAAATTTTAAATGGATTTGTCACAACTTTTTTTTTTTTTTTTTTTAAAAAAAAAACAAAAATCAATAAAAATCACGTTCAAACAAAAGAGACAACCAATTAAACTGAGCTTGTGTGAAAATGTCCATCTGGTGTTACAAAAAAACATCCCATAAAACCCCTCTATTTATAGTTATAACTCGTTTTAGTTATTGTGGATGTCAAAGTATACGGCGAATAGCGGACGGCAACACATCAAGAACAGTGGTTGAATAGAGGATTGCGATCTGGCGGCAGCATCACATAGTGAATTGGCCGGTCGTTGCGCCTTCAATAATTTTGACGCAACACACGACTACCTCCGAGTAGGTTTAGTTGCCATTGCTTTGAACGACTCAACTCAAGGCGATCACTGTGTAGAGGTAGAGTCCCTTGATGGACATCTTGTAGTACCGACACTACCGACACACAATAGAGCGAGTCAATGGTAGAGAGCGGACATAGCGTGGTGATTTTAAATAAGTATATCTAGGCCTTGCTGCGTGGCAATGAGGCATTCTCTAAATAGGAGGAAAAAAGTTGGAAAAATAAAGTTCACGTAAAATAAGAAACAATTATTCAGGCGAATAGCATAACTTCTTAATTTTACGAATCCGTTTTCATTTTGTGAAAATGTTGGTAATTTCTAAGGTATTTTTGCTCTACTTCCTGAGCATGTTCGTCAGCGTGATTTTGTACAAAAGTCGGCACCACTGTATTCTGCTGATATCTAAACATTTGATTTACGAGACTTGGACATCCTGCGATCAGTTGCAATTGGAATAGATTCCCGAAAGCGGAAAATTTTTGGAAAGTAAAAAAATGATTATTTACAACTTGTAATCTAGATGCGTCAAAATGTCACGTACGAGACCGAAAAGTACGAAAAATTGATTTGTGGCGAATCTGTTCGAATAAATTGAAACGATAATTCGTAAAAGTAAGAATATGATTGAGCTTTATTAGAGCATCCCGTCAGATTTGCTTTAAAATAAGTTTAAATGCATTTCCCGACTATTTTATTTTCTGTCACGTACGAGACCGATTCTGGAGAACCCCACTGCAGGCAATATCATCCCCACACAACACGGCGTAATTTTTCCCTTCCGTGTATAAAATATCTTTACCAAACCACAGCCATCATGTATGAGGGAATACTGTGAGATTGTCGAGTTAATGATTCGTTTCATTTTAAGAAAAGTCATGAAAACCCTATCTAATTCGGCGAAATTAGCTTACTACTTCCGGCGGACTTAGTTTGCACCTTCCGCCGGGAGTCGAAGGCCACGAATAAGTTATTACAAAATAGATTGGAGAACTCCGCAAAAGTAGCATTGAATTGATCTCATTCCAGTGAACTATTTCGTCTCGCAGCTAGATTTTTCTGTAGCTCCCTGTTCCTGACGTTTAAGACACATTTCAGCGTAGGTTAATCTTTTCAAAATGGCGGACTGGCAGATTGTTTCAAACGCCAAGTTCCCCACCGCATGTATTGTGATATCTTCAGATAAATATTATGCGAAAGCCAGAAGTGCTAATAAGCCATTAATGCTGGACAGAATTACATGCAATTTGGTACTCCGGGGTATTTTGACCCGAGAAAAACGAATCCGGTGTCAGTTTCTGCTAATTCTCAAATCCAAGATGGCGGCGTTGCGCACGCTCACAAATACAAACTGGACAGGAGTTAGGCTAATTTTGGGCCGATTTTGATGACATTTGGTAGCCCGGGGTATTTTGACCCGAGAAAAACGAATCCGGTGTCAGTTTCTGCGAGTTCTTAAATCCAAGATGGCGGCGTTGCGCACGCTCACAAATACAAACTAGACTGGAGTTAGGCTAGTTTTGGGCCGATTTTGATGAAATTTGGTACCCCGGGGTATTTTGACCCGAGAAAAACGAATCAGGTGTCAGTTTTTGCGAATTCTCAAATCCAAGATGGCGGCGTTGCGCACGCTCACAAATACAAACTGGACAGGAGTTAGGCTAATTTTGGGCCGATGTTGATGAAATTTGGTAGCCCGAGGTATTTTGATCTGAGAAAAACGAATCTGGTGTCAGTTTCTGCGAATTCTCAAATCCAATATGGCGGCGTTGCGCACGCTCACAAATACAAACTAGACAGGAGTTAGGCTAGTTTTGGGCTGATGTTGATGAAATTTGGTACCCCGGGGTAATTTGATCCGAGAAAAACGAATCCGGTGTCAGTTTCTGCGAATTATTAAATCCAATATGGCGGCCTTGCGCCCACTCACAAATACAAATTAGAGGGAGGTTTACCTACTTTTGAGGCGATTTTCATGAAAGTTGGTACCCGATAGCAATTTGACCCAAGAATAACGAATCGAATGACTTTTTTTTAAAATCCCACTTACATGATGGCTCCTTTGCGCGTAACCACAAATACTCAACGGTGAATGGTTCAGCTTTTTTGGGGCAAATTTTGAAGAAAGTTTTTACCCGAGAGTAATTTGACAAGAGAAAACGAATAGAATGTTGGTTTTTGACAGTTTCTAAATCCAAAATAGATGCCTTACGCAAGTCGACAAATACAAAACAGATATAGTTTAGCTATTAAGGAGCAGACTTTGGTCAAATATTGCGCCCAAGAGTAACTAGACCGGAGAAGAACGAGTCCGATGCAGGTTTTCCAAATGCAAACTCGGCCCATCGAATAATATCTGTGAAATCTGGTCAATGAGGGACTCAATGGCTACTACTGGTGCGAAATTAACGGGATCCTTATCTGAAGACACCGATGATTCAACCGGTTTGCCGAAATAACACACAAATCAGTTATGTGCAATAGGATGCCAATGCAAAAAAATACTCTGAAATGTATTATAATCCCAAATGGTAGGTACAAACACTGTAAAATTATCCAAATCTGAGCGATCTTATTTCCGATTTCAACGATAGTTCCATCGGTTGATTAGATATTGACGTACAAGGAGTTTCCGCACCAAACTGAAATGTGTTTTCTTTTGGTGAATCATCGGTGAATTAAAGATTGCTGCTGATTCAATAACAAATTAAATGAAAAGAAATAAAAATAAAAAAATAAATAAAATTACTTCGGGATACCAAATTTCATTCAAATCGCCCCAAAAGTAGGTAAACTCCACACTAACTTGTACTTGTTAGTTAGCACAAGGCAGCCATCTTGGATTCGGGAATTTGCAAAAACTAGTACCGGATTCGTTTTTCTCAGGTCAAATTATCCCGGGGTACCAAGTTTTATAACAATCGGCCCAAAATTAGCCAAACTCGCCCCTAACTTGTATTTGTGAGCGTGCGCTACGCCGCCATCTTGGATTTGAGAGTTCGCAGAAACTGACACCGGATTCGTTTTTCTCAGATCAAATTACCCCGGGGTACCAAATTTCATCAAAATCGGCCCAAAATTAGCCTAACTCCTGTCTAGTTTGTATTTGTGAGCGTGCGCAACGCCGCCATCTTGGATTTGAGAATTCGCAGAAACTGACACCGGATTCGTTTTTCTCAGATCAAAATACCCCGGGCTACCAAATTTCATCAAAATCGGCCCAAAATTAGCCTAACTCCTGTCTAGTTTGTATTTGTGAGCGTGCGCAACGCCGCCATATTGGATTTGAGAATTCGCAGAAACTGACACCGGATTCGTTTTTCTCGGGTCAAAATACCCCGGGGTACCAAATTTCATCAAAATCGGCCTAAAATTAGCCTAACTCCTGTCTAGTTTGTATTTGTGAGCGTGCGCTACGCCGCCATCTTGGATTTGAGAATTCGCTAAAACTGACACCGGATTCGTCTTTCTTGGGTCAAAATTCCCCAGGATACCAATTTTCAGAAAAATTCGTTCATAAAATCACGAGATATGCCCTGTTTTAGAAAATTTGTCACGTACGTGACCCCATGGGAAAAAATGTCACGTACGAGACCGTCACGTACGAGACCTCCACTATTTGCGTAAGTAAGAAATTTAGGTGATAAAATCAATCTTTAACGAGCGATTTTTGGTGGGATGGAAATTATAGGGTATGAGGTCTCTGAGAAGGCCAACAGATTTTTTTTTTCTTTTCCAGGCGACCTGAAATTTCATGTAACAGCGGACAGTGCCGGATACGCGTTCCTAATTTGGTCACGTACGAGACCGACTTTTTTTCGCTATAACTTTTGAACGACTTAATATTTTAATCTGAAAATTGGGGAGCATGTCTAAAAAGTCCGGCCATAGAGTCTCCAGATATCAGTATCACGGAAGCGGATTTCTGATAACACTTTTTTTCAACTTTTATGCGTAGCTCGGTCACGTACGCATTTAGAGAATGCCTCCAATGCAAATGACTAAGTAGTATTTCTTGTATAACTTCTCAAATAGTCCATCAAGTAGAATTTTAGTATAAATTTTTACTTTAGCGACCAAACGTTTGGTTCAGAAATAACATCATTATATTTTTATTGTCGGGGACTGTTTATTATTTTCTCGCACTGACATTTTCGCTAAAATTGCTTCACTGAGAGGTATTTCTTTAAAGAAGTTTCGCGCGAGCAACATTTTCCATCAATTTGCCTCGACTCAAGCGCCGGAAAAACTTTTCCAAGCCAATGAACAATAAACAATAATGAGGGGTAGACTTTCTCCAATTTCGTGACAGCGTAGTTTCAAAAACCGATCAAGATTTCCTTTCTTGAAATAAAGTCGAAGGATAAAATCGAAGAATTACGATGCGTCCCCTCTGTTTTTCTTAAGAAATGGAGGAAAGTATGCTAACAAATTCAAAATTGCGTCAGAAACTTCACCGTGGAAAAGATTTTTAGCACCAATGGAATAGTCCGATACAGAGGGCTAATCCTTGAAATTGTCGACTTTTGGATGGACTGGAAACACGGAAAAAAAAAGACTGGTAAAATTTACCATTTGCAAGGCTGATTTTGGAGTCTGATGGCAAGTATGGTGAATTTTACCAGAATATGGTAAAATATACCAACACGTTACCTTAATTGACCACAAGGTACGTTGCATTTACCATATTATGGTGAAATTCACCACACTTGCTAGCAGACGCCAAAATCAGCTATGCAAATGGTAAATTCTACCAGTTTTTTTCTCCCGTGTAAGAATGGAAAACGGAGGTTGGTGGTTACGCGGTTGCCAAGTCTAATCAAAATACACAATTTATATCTAATTGGTCATCAGAGAAGCTTAAGTTTGCCCGATAACCAATAGATAAATTCTGTATTTTGAAAAGACTTGGCAAGAGCGTGGCTCGCGTCTATACACCAATTGCCGTTTTCCATTCTTAGCCATAGTCTATCCAAAAGTTGGGAATTTCAATTAAAGGATCGGGTTTTTTTAATAACAGTTTCCTTAATGATTGAAAAAGCATGAGAATTTTCAGACGCACAATGCACATATGCCATCATTGCGTTTCTCTTTTTGTAGATTTTCCACATTTAACTCTGCAGTTTTTTTGAATCGCTTTGAGGAAACGGTTATTAGATGATGTTCCGTAGAACGCCATTAATATGCCTTAGATAGAGCGTAAATAAATAAATAAATAAATCAATAGATAGATAAATAAATAAATAAATAAATCAATAGATAGATAAATAAATAAATAAATCAATAAATCAATAGATAGATAAATAAATAAATAAATAAATAAATAAATAAATAAATAAATAAGTATAAATGATAAAAATTATAATAATAATAAAAAGAAACATTAAATTCGTCCAAAAATAACTCAAATAATAATTTATGGAAATGATGTCAGCCTTGGCCTGCTTACCGCAGGAAGCTATTTATGGTTCATTTTATAAACGCATAGAACAAATTGAAACCATCGCCACCGCACTGCATTGGCGGAAACAGGAAAATCCCCCCCTCGTTCGGCCAAAAAAGAGGGAAAACGGGGTAACAATGGGAGGAAGAAAGAGAGAAAACAGGGGAAGGGGGTCACCAGGGGACGAAAATTCCACATTCGCCCCCCACCCCCAGTTCTAGAGGGTTGGATCCGCCAATGCGCGCCGTTGACAACCGATATTCAACAAATGAGCAACGTCCCCCCTCACGCCCCATTGATGGAAAGATAACAAAGGTAAGTTTTCCGACAGAGGTGGTTGGTTTGGTTAAAGTGTTTACAGATTTTCCCCTTATTTTTTTTTTCCTTCGCTCAGCGCTAAGCAGTAATAGGCGTTGAGCCCACAAAGAGTAGGCCAATTAGACACCTGTTGCTCTTAAGCTCCCGAGTCCCCAGCAGTTTTGAAAGGATTGTTGAGTTGAGAACCTTTTAAGGTTTCTCGATGCCACGCCACGCCGCGCCGGCCACGCGCCGTTTTCTCAGAGTGGAATTCTATACATCGTCAATTACAAACCACTCAACGTGGCACCTTAAACACGCGTACCAATATCAAGCGAAGAACGTTGCCAAACCGAACGTGGGTGGAACCAAAGAGTAAACAAGAGTCGCGATTGCATTGGAAGCTAGCGTGGTCAATGTTGACAAGAACCTAATTTAAAATCGGCCTCTGACTGGCTGAAAATGGAGGGAGCCAAACGTTTTCGTCCTTATGAAAATTAATAAGGGATTCTTCTTCAAGGTCATTTTTCTTGAAAACGAAGAAGAATTATAGCATCAAAAATTATTTTAATCCATGCAACAGAATTTTCTCAACAAAATTGATTGGTCATAAGTAGAACTTTATTGACAATTCGAAAAGATTATCTCAGTTGAAAAGCACAAATAATAGTGTGTTATATAAGAATGAAACAGACTTTCAGTTGAATTGACAGGAATATTTTTCTCAGAGCGGCTGCAGAAAAACGAGACGGGGCTAATAAGCGACTTGATACACCACAACCGCTTCCTTCGTCTTCAGACGTTTCTTCATCTCTCTCTTTTCTCCATTAAGAGACGCATGTTAGACAAGGATGGGCAAGGGGATAAAACCCCCTCCTTCTGTCCTTTTCCTACTCATACATTCAAATGGGAAATGAGAGAGATGGAAGAGATCCTGGTTGCGCCAGTGCTGGATCCTATACCCTACGCAACATTTCTATTCCGAACTTTCTGCACGCTTTTTATTTTCTTTCTAATTTTATGTTGTTGGGGTAAGTGTCACACTGTATTGTTTTGTTTCGACAATGAAAATATTTTAAGAGTTCGAGTCATTAATCAAAGGAAGTTTCTTTTAATGACAACAATAAACTTTGGCATGAACACACTTCCAGTCTTCCCTCGAAAAAACAATAAAAACCGTCCCACTTAGCAACCCTGACCAAACTGTAGACGTCGGTCGTTTACGTCTGCAGGGTCTTTCTCCAAACCAAACCGAGCTGAAATGATCGATTGCCCCGCATGAGTTCACGTGCGTGATGAGGCGTGACGCGTGACCCGTCCAAGCTGCGTGAACGCGGGATAGGAAAAGAGTCTTGCTTGAAAAAGCTGACAACCTGCCAGGCTTGCATGAATGGAGGATATTTTCAACGGCACGTCACATTAAGGTCCGGGAAATGTCGAGGAAAAACGACCGGTATAACGTGCGCCACAAAACGCGACGCGGGTGAAAACATCGACTTGCGCGCAAATCCAGCCCAGTTGTTACTTTTTCAGTTAAACTCATTCAATAAACGTTTCTTTCTTTACTATACTTACATCGCAGCTTTCCATGCGTATCAGGTTTTTTCCGCACTCTTCCTTCCCTTTCTAAAAGTATAATACTACTTATGCAGCTATTGTATGAGTGCTTCAGGGTTAAGGTTAACGGAAGGAAATGGGTCTGTTGCAAACTTTTGCTACAACAATTAAGAGTGTTTAATCTAATGTAAAATCACCTGAAAAGTCCATTGGTGGCATCAGAAAGTCATAAAATGCAATAATAAACTCACAAGACGTGTTTAATGAAATCCAAGATGGCGGAGAAGTATCGAGCAATCTGTATGCATGCACCGTGAAAATTCAAGGATGGCCAACTTTGACAACCTCACTGGAGGTAGAGGTTATGTGTTTGTTTACGTTGTGATTGGTTGTGGTCGATATTGTGAGGTTGGTTATCCTTGGATGTTCGTGGTGCATGCATACAAATTGCTCGAAATTTCTCCGCCATCTTGGATTTCATTAAACGCCTCTTGTGAGTTTATTATTGCATTTTATGACTTTCTGATGCCACCAATGGACTTTTCAGGCGATTTTACATTAGATTAAATTCTCTTAATCGTTGTAGCAAAAGTTTGCAACAGACCCATTCTGGCGCTAATTTTTTAAAACAAAATTAAACTATTTTCCTATAAACATGGGTCTTAAAATCAGTACTACCGTTTTGCGTATAATTATACAATGACACTTTTCAATTCACCTATGATTCCATCAGTTGAGAAAAGATTACATAGTTCAGCTCAGTGTTTGAGGGAGCCATCGATGACTTTAAAAAACTTGCGGATATTTCAATATTTTGACGGCGATTGCACCGATAGTGAAAAGATCATGCACTGATCAGAGTATTTTCGTGCGTTATAGTCATACACTGAACTGAACTGTGTAATCTTTTCTCAACCGGTGAAGTCATCGGTAAAATTGAAAGATGCCTTTAATTATACGCAAAGCGCCAGCTATGCTTAAATTGCTTCCCCTCTGAGCTATAAGATTTTTCAAAGTTTAAAAAAAAAAAAAATCTTAATTTTTTTGTTTAAATTTTATTGTGGCTTAAAGTTATCAAAGAAATAATTAAATCAGAATAGCAACAGAGTTTAAGAGTGAGATATGACAGCATTGTTTGTTAGAAGGTATACTATATGGTCAATTGACCAAATAATCCGTCGAATCTTATTTTATTGCGTTGCGGAACCGCCCAACTCTATTTTTAGGTGTAAAATTCATTAAAGTCCTTAAAATAATCAAAAAGTAAGTCGGAGTGTACTCTTCCGATGCTCTTGAATACATGATTGCAAAAAGTGTAATTTTGCCAATGAGAATTTTAATAAGTTTATGAAAGCTAATCAGATTGCAAAAACTCTGATAAAAATTTCGCGTCTCAAGTGCGATAATCGACATTTATTAGTACATTGAAACTTCTAGGATGACAAGTTTCCGTAAACAAAAATCGAAAAAACCCACTTCCCCGCATCTTTGGAGGCGAACTTTTGAAAACGCACTTTCTCCGTGCAATACACAAACTCTGTGAATGGGCGTATCCCGAATTTTACGATCGCATGCAGTTGAAAGTTTCCCCATAGGGATTTCCCTACGAAAGCAGTCATGGTCTCATTTTCCTTCAATGCGTTCGTAATTTATGTTCTTGCTTTCAGTATAATTACAATTAGATGAACGCACGGAGCAATGTTTCCTTAATTTCAAATTAAGTTTGGAAACACTCAAGTTTTGGCAAAAGTAGTAATTTTCTTCGTTTGCAAATGGTCAGCTTTATTGCCCTCCCGATAAAAACAACACAAGTTGACGCTAGAGCTTACCGTTTTAGTTTGAAACGGATCCATGTCCTGAGTTGTCTTGTTTTCCCACGGAGTTTCTCAGGAATCTCACAGTAACAATCCTAGTAATTTAGATTGAACTGTAATGAGCCACCTATGGCGTAGCCAGGAATTTTTTTAGTTAAAGAAGGGCCAAGAGGGGACGGGGGGGGATGTTGACACTGTTGACCGAGGGTCCTAAGGTCAAAACGCTGAGAAAAAGGTGACTACTAAAATTAAAAGAGAAAAAAATCATAGATGTTTTTCCCCTTATTTCAATAACATAAGCCCTATCGATTGAAATATAGTTAGGACACTTGAATCGACACGAATTTGTGTTTTATTACTGGAAAATAAAGTGCGGGAATACAGTGACTATCAGAAAATTCATTGAAACAATAGGGCAGTTGCAAGGGTCTGAAATGTTGCGTTTTTCACGAAGAAAATTAAAGTACTTGATGAGCTGAGAACAAAGATGTCTTTGGTTTCTAATTAAGTCCCATTGTTCCGGAGAAGAGGTTTTGGCCCAAAATACATTGTTTTAAATGGGAATTCCGCGTAGTGACATCACTACGCACACGCTTTTTTACAACTTTTCACGCGTGTATCTTCAAAAACGGGACACTTAGGAAAAAATCAAAGGCACCATTGTTCTCAGCTCATCAAGTACTTTCATCTTCTTTATAAAAAAACACAACATTTTAGACCCTTGCAACTGCCCCATTGGAAATTTTTCTCATTGTCAGTGAATTTGTTAATATTTCTCTGAAAACGCAAATATATTACTTTTCTTTACGGAAAAGTTTGGTGTCAAGAGGGGGAGGGGTTCCAGACCCCCTTGAACCTACCGATATGAATGGAGACCATCCTTTCGGCACAATCATGCATGGAAACAACAATTTCTTGTTAGAATAGCAGAACAAAAGCTTTCCATCGAATGATAATAACTACCTACACAACATGCACTGCACTTATGAGAATCACAGAGGAGGCAATATGCTGTAGCGCCATGCCATGCCCCGCTGCACCTGTTTCTTGAACATAAAACTTCATGCAATTTCGTCCGAAGTTATTTAGCCATGCACAGTTGCCAGATTGCCTGGGAAACTTATGATGCATTATGTATGCAAATTCGTACAAGCAGCGTTCAACCAGAGTTGCTAGATTGCACGGGAAAATTCTATCAAGTTTTGTCAAAGCTATGTTCAGCCAATTCGTCAAAACGTTCCGGTGACGATTGACAACTGGGAGAATTCTACGGAATTTTGCAGTGGAGCTCGTGAGGTTTTACAAAAAATCAGTGGAAAAAAGTCATCAAAATGATATTTTTCAGCCATTTTAGATGATATAAAACTCTCCAACGACATTTCCAGGTTAAAATTACTCGTTAACAGCGTTTTCTGTGCTTAAAATTGGTCTTGAAAGAGTATAGATGATAACTTCACGAGGAATTCACATCCTGATTTTGGCTATTTTTTGACAATCTCAAATTGTTGTGCACTCCGACAGTACAGTCTCTCAGTGACGAAATGAGCCATCTGACAACGCCGAAGTTCATCCATTTGAACCCATACTAAAGGTCGAATCCGACAGTCATCGCCGTTTTCTAGATAGTTCGATATTTATCATGGCTTAATTAAAAGGAATAAATTCAGCATTGCTAGACTGTACGCTTCATCGATGCAGCCTCAAGATGTAAAATGCATGAATAGATAGACTTAGTGGCGTCGCAATTCGCATGCGATCTGGCAACTTTGTTATTAGTCCATAAAAACACAGGAAAAAGATCGAACAATAAGAAACGCACAGTGCTCTCTCTTGAATCGATATTTTACAAGTGTTTTAATGGATGAATGCAGCGTTATTAGACTGTAGGCGACGCCACTGCATTAACTTAGCATCGCGGCGTACAGCGTCGGACGCGACAACGACTTCAAGGCAATCGCGCTTTCCGCACCGCAGGGTTGCCATTTTTCGGACATTAATTATCCGATTTTTCCCATTTAACCTAACTTAAAAGTTGGTCATAAATAAGGCAACACTTCCTCCAATATACATCTGGCAATACTGCTAGAGCAGCCAACCAGTGTTACCATTTTTCGGATAATAATCCAATTTTTCCCATTTTACTTAATGTAAAAGTTGGTCATTTATAGGAACAATAACAACACTGCCTCCAATATTTATCCGGCAACACTGCTAAAGCCGCCAACCAGAGCTGCCATTTTCCGGATAACTAACTATCTCATTTTTCTCGTATGACTTACTAGCACAAACGGAAACTCTGTCGGATTTTGAAGCAAATTCATTTCGCGTCCGCCATGTTGGGATATAGGATGTTTACATCTGGATTCGCGCTTGAAAAAAGCAATATAGGACATGATCCGCGAAATTTTCATTATGAAATGCCATTAGAATAAAAGTGAGGCCGGAAACTTAAGATTTCTCTCCAGAATTTATAGAAATAAATGAGTTTCAACACAAACCACACTCGTCCGCTATGTTGGGATATAGGACCACAGCGTTGCCTATTGGTGCCGTTAAATTTCAAACTTGCTTCCATTGGCTCTTATGGGAGTTTCCGTTCTGATTGTATTATTCTGTATTACTAGGGCGGATAAAGGCATTCGTCTTTCTCTCTCTCCTACCATTTGAACACAAGTGTTAGAAAAGGATAGCGAAGGAGGTCATCACGTGACTTTGGTCCCTATCCTCTATTCTTCTCTATAATGCACGCGTTCAACTGGGGAGAGAGAGAGAGAGAAAGACAAATTCCTGTATCCGCCCATGTCAGTGGCGGCTCGTGCAATTTGGCAACCATGCTTATTTGCCATTTAAATCTACGCCAAAGTATCGAAATGTTGGGGGTGTATTGCACCTTCTGAAGATCGATTGTTTTACATACGTTTAAATGGGGAGAATACGTTGTTGCCACATGCACGAGCCGCTACTAGCCCATGTTGACTTATAATATCAAACACAGTCATTTATATGAAAATCTGGCAACAAAACACAGTGAGGATCGTGAGATCCGCGAAATAATATAAGAAAAACACTTCATAAACCGCATAGAACAAATACTGTCAAGTTTCCTCTCTTCGCACGCTGCATGGCTTCCAAAGTCTTTGGTCTCAGAGAAAACACCTTGCGCGCGCTCGATATGCGACGCGACAATGAGTATACGACGAAAGCTCGCGGCAAAAAAAAAAAAAAAAAAAAAAAAGAAGAGGAAAAAAAAAACTGGGTCACGATACTTCCGCAAACATTTCACTGCACTTTATATATAGGTAGCAAAATAAACACCGGTTCGGGAACGCATCAAAACGCCGCCACCGCTTCACGCCGCGCGCCTGCCGCGACGCGACGATGCGACGATGCGACGAGACGCTTAAGAGAGGAAAAGGGGGTACAGTAATAAAACGTAGGAAGCGATGCGGTGGTGGCGTCATCTGGTCGCGAGGGAAGGGGGGGCAGGGGGCCTGGTCGTAAGAAAGGAGGGGGAAGCGCAAAGGGGCTCGCTCAAACTAGCAGAGTTGCCGCCACCACCGTTCGAAGCGAGCGGTTCTGCAGACATTATTTTGCTAACGAAATTCCTACACGCATAACTCTTGATAAATTTTAATTTTTTTACTAATTGTAAGTAAACTAAAATTTTGCATATTAGCATGAAATTTAGCACGCTACAATCAAATTTTGTCTCTACTTTCCCTCTAGACTCAATTTTCTTTCGGAAAACTGAAATTATCAGCACCTAACCTCAAATTTACGATCCAACGGACACCTAGTGAAAACTAGGAAAGTTGAGGAAGAACCGTAGAAGCTGGAGCAAAACTGATAAAAAAAATTCGGATTCCTCGACTGAAATACGTGAAGCTAGGCCATATACACTAAGTTCCTGTAGATTTCAGGATAATTTGTCAAACTTTTTCTTAATTATCCATAAGGAGAATCTGTAAGCATATGTCTTGTCCATAAGGAGAGTTCGTTAGCAAATGTCTGCAGTTCATAAAAATCCCGTTCGCGCGAGGAGATAGGAAAGAAGAAAGAGGTTAGTCAATAAATATAATTCAATAGAAAAAATGTAATTAAATAACACTTGGAGAGTAAAAGAGCGACGAATAATATTACATGGTTCGTAGCAGATTTTTCAAAGATTTTCAACGACTTTTCACAAGATTTTAAGGACTTCCGATGAGCAAAAACGCAGTCTTACTACACCAAGGCAGAAAAGGCAGACAAAACACATAGTGATTCTCACATAAGGGTGCATTAACCAGAGGATCTAACAGTATACAAAAAAAAAAATTGTAAAAGAAACAAGAAAGTTTCTGCTAACTCCTGCATTCTTTTTTACGGCTTTGCGACCAAAACGAGAGGACATTCCTAAATCCTCAGGCACACGAACAAAATTATCGATTATCGACAAAATGTGGCAACGACGTAACTTCTTTATTTAAACCTATGTAAAACAATCGATTTTCAGGAAGTGCAATTATACCCCCCAAGATATCGATACTTTTGCACAGGTTTAAATGGCAAAAAGCATGGTTGCCAAACTGCACGAACCGCCACTGAGGGAGGGTGTCCCCTGGACCTGCCTATTACTGTGTTGTGTCCCCTAAAGCTTCCTTTAATGCTCAAAAATGTTGCTCTCCCGGCAATTTTTCTGCGGGCGCCGGCGCCCATGTCCACGAGGCATAATCTACCTTGTCCTTGGCCCTGTGTCCACCCTTCCCCCAGTGGAGAGAAGCAAGACGCGGCAACGCTGTAATGGATGCGCGAATCCGCGACATTCCGACGAGTGGTCGTAGACATTTGACGATTATGTCGGGTTACGTTGCGAAGAAGACTGACGAAGGCTATTAATAGTCCGACACGTCACATTTAAGCTTTTTGCGCTAGACCCGTGCCCCATGCTACGACCGGCACGGCTTTATCGAATGGCGAATACATACTCGCGAACATTGAGCGAATGAATAGGATACGACTCACCAAACAACGCAACGCCTCTCGACGCCCGCCCGCGTCATGCGTCAAGCTCTGCAAGATCCGCGAATCTCGGACGCCGACAATACGCGCACGTTGCGCAACGCACAATGGATCCAAACTTGGAATTTCCCTAAAGCACCTCTCTCTCTCTCTCTCTCTCTCTCTCTCTCTCTCTCTCTCTCTCTCTCTCTCTCTCTCTCTCTCTCTCTCTCTCTCTCTCTCTCTCTCTCTCTCTCTCTCTCTCTCTCTCTCTCTCTCTCTCTCTCTCTCTCTTTCCTCTTTCTCCTCTTTCTCTGCTAGAGTTGTGCGGAATGAACGAACACCAAAAGTATCGGTTGGTATTCGGTATTTCGGTATGAGTCGGTATTTGTCAGTTCGGTATTTCTTGGAATTCCGGTATTTTTCGATATTTCGGTAATGTTCGGTATTTCAGTAATGCTTGATGGTACATCAATATCGGTAAGTACCGTGATTTTAAAGCTTGATAGGAGATCCCAAGATTTTTGCAAGAAAAAAACAATTCTAAAATATTTTGAAAGAAAAATAACAACAACCTTTCATGTCCTGAAAAATCTGTGTTTCAATCCAGTGAGCGTCGCAGCGCTGACTCATTTGAGGTTGAAGGGTCAATGAATAAGTGTTTTTTCCCCCTCGACAAAAGGTAGAGAAACAGTGTATTCATTAAGTACAATACTACAAGTAAATTCTGACAGCGATTTGTTAATCGATTTGAATTTTTAAATGTAATGCGGGCTTGATTATAATTATTAAAATAAAACTAGCGATGTGAGCAAAGTGGCAACACAGTATTTTGTCCATTTATACCAAAGACATTAAAGAAGAAGACTGGCCCCTTGCGGCGAGATTTAAAGCAGGTTACTCAGCCATAGGCTGGGCTTCCACACTCGGGGGTATGAACCAAATTAACATTGCGGCTTAAGGAGCCAAGACATAAAACTGTTTCAAAAGGATGCTAATTACTTTTAGTTTTCAAAAGTACTCACAATCAGACATGATATGCAACCTATGTCAAAGTTGAAATTGACAAACTTAAACGAAACTTTCGGTCGATTCATCCGCTAGATATTTACGATAGAGGGTACAGCAGAGAGGTTATGGGTGCTAAAGTAAACAATGACCGACCTATCGTTAACTTCAATTTTTAAAGAACTGGCGCCTTAAATTGATCCAAAATTTCGGTTTTAAATGTATATTTTACTGTACTGTACAATATATGCGAGATTCAACACTGTTATTTGCAAAAATGATTGACTAAAACAGGTTTGAAGAGCGAGACTCCATTAGAGCTAATGTTGAATTGGTTCATACCCCCGCGCGGGTGAGTGCCCTGCCCATCGGTCCATGCCACGACCGTCAACCGGCTTTACTTTTTCCCCGTGCAAAGAGATAGCAGGGGCCAGTCTTCTCTATAATGTCTTTGCTTTATAACCCTCCCCCCCCCCGGTCCCCCCAAAAGTCACGTTGCTGGGTGTGCGGCGAAAGGTCGCCAATGCCACCTTTTATTACATGAATTTCATTACACATTGAACGCACAAAATCCACCCTCAGTTGACCACACAGACAGAAATCCATTAATAGCTGGATTTCGTTACTAAAAACTAGAGATAAACGCACATGAAACTGGTATTGAGAGAGGGTATTATTTTCCCGACCCTGTACTTGGTCACAGAAAGAAATACATCAAGGCTTTGAATTTGTGTGCAAGTATACTTCATTGCGACAGACTGACACATCGCAGATTTCATGAAGAAAATATTAGTTACAAATGTTTTGGAATTCAGTTTGAAAACTTTTGTCTTATCCTTACTTTGGCTCACGGAGATGCCAGAAATTTCGCGATTATTTTCTTTTGAAAACCATATTGTGGCAGAAGTTTAAATTGAGTTAAAAGTTGACGATATTTTTTCATGCAGCTTACATAGGAGAGTGAGATAGAGTGCATGGAGCTTCGAAGCGCCTCGACAAGCATAGATCAATACAAAGTTTCATATACGCGGAAAAGTTATAAAGTCTGCACTTTTAAAAGCTCGTAGATGCACCAGCTTGGTAGGATGGTAGAACTGCTATTGAATGTCAATCTACATCAAAAACGGGAGATTAATTGATGTTCGTTGCACAGCGATGTCGATACTTTGTGCACATAGCCGTAGCTAGGAATTTGTTTTTCTCTCTCTTTGCCCGTTTGACTGTATGTGTTAGAAAAGGACAGAAACAGGGGGTGAAATCACGTGACAGTCCTTACATCCATCCTTTTCTAACACATGCGTTTAAATGGGCTAAGAGAGAGAAAGACAATATCCTGGCTACGGCTATGCTTGTGCAAATAATCTGACTCGATTGTTTCTGATCCCTCTCTCTCTCTCTCTCGATGTCACTGTTCACAATACCAGCAATAACTTTCAACCGCTAGCACTATCATAAGCTGCGGTGGCAGGTAGAGGGTAGTCGCCTCAACCCCGTCTTGAACTGTACAGGATTACAGGGTGTAACAAAACTCAAGGGCCAAACTCCGGGAGCGCATATTTGGGGTTAAAATGAAACTTGTTTATCCATAAACATGGGTCCGAAAATACCTTCCTTTTGAGCTAGAGCCTAGAGCCCCCCAAAGTTTTTTTTTTTTTTTTTTTTTTTTTTTTTTTTTTTTTTTTTTTTTCTTTCTTCTGTAATAGCGACCACAATAATTGGACTCATTTATACTAAAGGGGGCCTACTCGACTTTAGACGTTACCATTTACACTTGAATTTAATATTAACATCACATTAGACTCAGGGCAAAGAATTTTTCGAAACTTCCAGGAACTTTCCTTTTATCTTGTTCCTGAAAATAACAAGTAATTTTATCGATCAGATTATTTTCAAGGGAATTAAAACGTCGAGATTAAATGGCATTGTCGGAAATATAGTAGGTCTGTTTGGTAAACATGTGTCCCGAGGTATTTTTACAAGGCTCGAGGCCAAAACATCTACATCGAAAAGACTCCATTAATATGGTGCAGTGTTGCAACATGGAGTAAAAACCTAACCTAACCTGTACAATAAAGATTATTGTTTCATCGATGAATTTTAACCTCTTGAAAGAAGTAAGGAAACAAACCATCTGGAAGCATTGATGCACTTTTTTACTGATATCAGGCACTATCCTAGGTAATTATTGAGTTTTGGACCGCAACATGAATTTTTGAACATTACGGTAGAGCTATTTAGGTGACCAAATCAGATTAACTCAGTCCAATTCCAATACACCTCTTCCCCAGAAACTTAGAAAAAAAAACAACAAAAAACAACAACTGACCAAGCACAATAGGGCAGTTTCAAGGGTCTGAAATGTAAGGTTTTTTTATAAAGAAAATGAAAGTACTTGATGAGCTGAGAACAATGGTGCTTTGGTTTCTACTTACGTCCCATTGTTTCGAAGATGAGATTTTGACCAAAAATACATTGTTTTAAATGGGAATCCCGAGTAGGGACGTTACTTCGAACACAATTTTTTACAATTTTACACGTGTGCATCTCCAAAACCGGGACACTTGAGAAAAAGCCAACTGCACTGTTGTTCTCAGTTCATCAAGTACTATAATTTTCTTTACAAAAGACACAAAATTTCAGACCCTTAATTGCAACTGCCCTATTGAAGCACATGTTAGGAAGCTCTTAAATCTCGGTAAAACACTATTTAGATTATTATAATTGAACCGTTGTTGGATACACTGTGGGTGAAATAATTGATGTAGCAAAAAATATAGGGGAAAAGTTGCTCACAGAAAGTTCATATCCCGGAAGGACGTTTTCTAGACTTCCGAAAAAAACAAAAACTGGAGATGCTTCGGCTTTTAGAGACACCGGAGGCATCAATAGAATTCATTCAGAAAAAGAATAAAGAATATTCCTGAATAAATCGTGTAGAATTCAAAGGGGGGGGGGATTTTAGAACCCTTGTTTATGAGTGGAAAAAAATCTTATTTTGGCCCCAAATATGTAAGTATATGCTCCCGAATTTGGGCACACGAGTTTTGGTACACCCTATATACTTACAATAAATGCGATGATTTTGTTGGAAACAACAGCACATCATCGCAAAGATGAACTTGCGGCAACTAATACGACGGGTTATGTATGTAGTTTCTTGAACTTATGGTTAAGTGCGGTACTGTAACTAATTGCAAAGTTTTCACTATAGAGCGATTGTCCATGAAGAGTGAAAAGACAGGGTCTCAAATAATGAGCAAGATATAGCTGTGTAAAGTCATCCCCAATAGTTATTTCAAATTGATGTATCAGTATTGAATTGTTGATTGGATGTTGACACACTTCTTTTTTTTTTTTTTTTTTTTTTTTTTTCACTAATGGCGGCGATGGTCTTTTGCTGGTGGGGTCGTTAATTGGTGCATAAAAGTCGTGAATCGTTTCTGGATAAACACGAATGTTACTTCGTTCGAGTGTCCTTACTTGTTAATGCCGGAATGTTGAGCTACCCTCTTTCACTCATCAATCACCATGTCAAGTTCGTTGTCGCTCTGATTTTTTAAACGAAATAATATTATGTTTCCAACGTCACAGACACAATTACATCGATATGAATTGATCCTAAGCGGTACGTTGTGCTGGTGGTAGAGCGGAGGAAGCCCAAGAGGGGGGGGGGGTGTTTCCACCTCACCGTTTACTTATGTTCGTTCATCAATTTGATCGAACTTCATATTTGCACTTGCGGCAATAAAAGGCGAATTTTCGCGACGAATATATTCGATGAAATTCGATAAAACCATTGCCAATAACCTACGTATGACAACAGTGGATGACACGAAACTGGATCGTGTTTTTCGAACTTTTTCGGTGTATTCAGTCATCGATGGCATCAGTTCGATTTTGAATTCAAGTCCGCAGGTGAATTCAAAATCGAATTGATGCCATCGATGCCCCGAAAACACATCTAAAAACACAATTGAGTTTCCTCGAATATGTAGTTAGGTTGGTATTTTATGATATTCGATCGCGAAAATTCGCCTAAAGTGTGCATTTACAGAGAAGCTGTTAACAAAAAAACCTCATTTCCCAATAGTAGCGCTATAATTAACAATATAGGTATGCATGTTACTACCAACAAGAAAATCTCTGCAGCAAAATATTCCTCTTCGGGAAATTTTCGGAGAGTAAATGAAAATGTTTAGTTACACATATTTTCTCAAGTACTCAAAAATGGTACTATATACTATAAATATTTAAACTGTGGAAAGCTTCACGGTCAGTGGCGTAGCATGAAATTTGGCAACGTTGTATTGTGTCCTTTTAATCCCATGTAAAAGGTCGAATGCAAAGGTGTTCACCGAACACCCAATAGTTCGATCTTTTTCATCGGTGTAAACGGACGAACTGTATAATATTGCCACACTACACGCTATACGCCACTGTTCACGGCGAAAGGTTCACAATTGACTGAGAAATCGCAACAAAGGGAAACTTTTGAAGTAGGTATGCATATACTTTCATAAGGCGTCGCTTGTACAAACACGCTTGTAAATTGTGACACTGGAAACAATGAGTAAGTAAACCATTTGACAAAAATGAAATGATTGAATGCTGATGATAAAACACTGAAAGACGGGTCGCAACAAATACGAGACACTTTAATATACGTGCAATTTTGTGCTTTTAAAAATGTAGAGTGTTTAATTATTACAAATTCCCATGACCGCTAATTAGCACATCAATAAAGCTTGTGCTTGATCGGTTATTATACTAAAAATAAGATAAAGACGCACGATTTTACAAGTTTGAAGAGAAAAACTTTCCGGAAAAAGCGTTTTGAAATTTTTCGCACCAAAATTCATTCAAAAGCTGTAATTAGTGAAGAAGGGTGGAATTTGGCAACGTTGCATTATTTCCCCTGCATGCGGTCAACTTTGAGGGTGTAGGCTGCATTTAAAGGGTGTTTACAAGGTTTACTGGTGCCGGATAAAATGCAACGTTGCCTAACTTTGCGATACGCAATTCATGTGTAAATTATATTTTTTAAATTTTAAAGGAAAATGAGACAAGGCGATGAGTTCGAAAAAAAGGCAATAATACAGTTTAATTATTCGATAATTTTAATGCGAACAGCTGGAAAGCGTTTTTACCCCCTGCTTCTCCATTTGCATTTTATTTATTTTTTTAAACGAAGAGATTACATACCAGCGAAGCAAGGGGAAAATAACGTTCTAGGCGAAAGAAAATGATTTTCTTTTATAAAAACAACTAAAGTTCAAAATTTTACAGGAAACGTCCCCAGGACGTATTTAGTAACGTAATTATATTGGATTCTCCAGTGAGAAGAGTTTACATTTTTCTTGCTCCCTCCACCTTTGCTTTTATTTCTGCACACGTCTATGTCTAAAAATAATGCTACAGTAGAAATTAGCCATACATCTCATCTTGCCAAAGTTTCAGCGTGCCAGGTTTTTAACACTGAGCTTTGAAGAACACATCATAAGTAGCACATAGCACAGAACTGTATAGCTTATTCAGCTGCGTGGTTTTCGACTCAGTAATAAATCATTCATGAAAAAATTTCATTTTGTCTTTTTGACACGTCATGAAGCTGTATTGAATACGATCAATTTTGATTGATTGGAAGAATGGATCTTTTTCCTTTGAAGTTCAATCAAAATTCTTTTTTATTCGGAAAAATTGACAGGCACTGTTTAATTACGCTAAGCACTTTTACCACAGAAGAACACAATCAGAATGAAAAATGTTATACGAGATCAAATGGAAACATTTTTTCGGTACCTTTATTTTGTCTGTCTCCGTCTTTTGAATTGTTATACATGAGGTCACTTAATTTTGTTCAAAAATGGCGAACCAGAAAAGAAATTTTCAGAATGAATCTAAGTTTCCATTCTGATTGTGTTCGTCTGTGCTTGAACGGTATTTTCTTGGTAAGTATAAAACTATAACAGTGGTGTTCCCTCAGTAATTTATCGATATACACCCTTTGAAAATACGGTAAAAGGGGATATCTGTCTTTCAACGACCCCCCCCCCCCCTCCAAATCCAACAAACCAGAATGATAAAAGTTGGCGGAATAAAATCATAATTCTCTTTTAAGTGGTGTCGCGTGAGATTTGGCAACTATGAATTCAGTCAATTTACTCCCACGGAAAAGGTCGACATATTGAAGGTCCACAGTGCACTCCCTGGAAACGATATTTTACTTGTGTTTACACGGAGAAAATGCAGCGTTGTTAGATTCCACGCGACGCCAATATTTCTCCCTAAACACTGGCGCAACCAGGATCTCTTCCATCTCTTTCATTTCTCATTTGAATGTATAAGTAGGAAAAGGATAGAAGGAGGAGGTTTTGTCCCCTTGTCCATCCTTGTCTAACATACGTTTCTTAATGGAGAAAAGAGAGAGATGAAGAAACTCTCGTTGCGCTTGTGTCCCTAAACATCAACAACTAATACGAGGCAAAAAAGACTCACTCTCATTTTAATCCTACTTCCTTTCTTTAAAGGGGTTCAATCAAAAAAAGATGGAAGATAAGAATGAGGTGAACATTTGAATTTATATAAGTATTTTGAAGATTTAAACGGTCCGTATAAGGTTAAACAGCAATAAAGACCACGGAGAAAGACAATGCCGTAAGGCGTAACGGTATACGTGTGTGTGTGATAAGTGTTGGAAGACAGGTGCACTGTGACGGTTACAGCAAGGATAATGGAATTTGATTTTAGAGCAGGTTGGGTTCTAAAGGGATGAAAAACTACTTCCGGGGACAATTGATGCCCTGACATTACAACTAAATGTTGCCATATCGACTGAAAAGCAATTTTCAGGACTAGTAAAAGAAAACCATCAAAGAGTCGAGTTTACGAGAAAATTTTTGGACTGATATACTTCGGAGAAAACCTTGGGTAATCAAAAAACGCCCCTTAAAAAAATTACCTTTCAAAACTTTCAGCAACAACTGTGCTTTTTAATTTTTAGAAGAAACCCCGCAATATGCGTTCATTAGATGGATATGGCGCAGTGGTGCAGCGTGCAAATTTGGCAACCTTGTACTTACTCCATTTAAACCCATTAAAAATATCTAACTATTGGGTGTTCGGTGAACACCCTTAAATTCGACCTTTTCCGTGGATTTAAATATATGAAATACAACGTTGCCAAACAGCACAGAATATGATAGAAAAACGCGGATGGAAGGATGGAAAATTCCTTGGTGTAGAGCGGCGCGGCGGTTCTTAGACTTGTAATACATTGGCCACTAATCAACCAGGAATGCTGCGCTGCTGCCGACACACTTATAAAATGAAGAGTCCGAGGGAAAAAAAAAAAACAGGTTAAGTAACTTTTTCGTTTCTTTAGAAGAACAGTTTAAAGTGTTGAATCGTGTTACACTGCCCGTAATGGAATTGGGGAAATAATAACATAAACTACATGGATTACAAATGGGTATAAAAGCGGGGAGATGTTCCGTGCAGGATACGTAGCGTCGCGTCGCAAGGTATGCCACACCAGAGCGAACGCGAACGCGAACCAGTGTTATTAGTGCACGGGCTTAAATGCTTCTTTGATAGCCCCCCCCTCCCATACAAAATGATCAGTCATCGGGGAGTTTTGAAAGTTTCTGAGATGAAAATTAAGGGGGCTCAAAAATAATGGTTCCTTCGAAAAAGCAAAGGTTCAAAGAATTGATTGATTGTTTTTCCCTGCGGTGACCCAGTCACCCAGTCTCTTCATTTCAACCGTACTTATCTTGCGCTGTTTCCTTGTGCGAAGTGGACCTATCTCGTTTTTCCAGTGAATGTGACTTTTCAAAATTGCATTTCATTACACTTTTGAATGAGTTTTCGTGTCTACCTTTTTAATCCATAGCAAATTAAAAAAAGTACCCTCGCTGTCCGCCACAATAATCAGCCATCAACTCAATTATTTTGCCGAAAATGACACTAGTACCCCCCCCCCCCCGTAGAATCTTCAATTGTACGTATGACCGAGTGTACGAGCAGTTTCCAAGTTAAATAACCAAGCATAAATCGAGAGAAAAATCAAAGTTAGAAATTTGTTACGACCATAATAAATGTGTAATTGTATGATTTTTACCGTTTCCGAAAAATTACCGAAAAATTACTGGAGGAAATACTTCGAAACATGGTTGTTTTGAAAAAACCCAAAAATTCGAAAAACTCTGAAAAATTTTGGTACGGAAGACTACTAGTTAACCTTCTAAGGACCAGATTAGTTCAAAAGAACGCCTCTCTTCCGTTTGTTTAGGGAAGGTAGTTAACTGTTCGTACTCGAGGGAGTTGGAATTGCCTGTATGCTGAATTGAAGGCGCCCTTATTTTGTAAGTGTGCTTCCATCGATAATCGCGTTCATCCGGAGTGGAGACTGAGACAATAGACCTGTTTAGTGATGACACGATAACAATAATTAAAGCCAAACAAACGCTCTATCTCGCTCACTCTCGTGGATTCACCCATAAGAAATCAGATCCAAATTTGCGAATGCAAATTTATGGTAGTTAACAACCAGTTTTCTCAAAGTTTATTGCACTACTAGATTACACGTACCTCAACGTATCTTTTCACTCCGACATAATTCCTGAAAGATCACAAGCGAATCACAAGCCTATATCCTAAGAGCCCGTAAGAAACTGTGAGTGGGACAAGGACAAAACCTAGGACTTCCTTCAATATAACTGTGATTGTAAATTAATGCGCGATGTTTCGAAAATGTTACTATAACGTGATTCTACTTTAAGAGTACGTGGAATCCAATAGTGTAGTAAAATCTGAGGGAACTTGTTGTTTAAAAGCACGAATTTGCATAGGAAAATTTGGACCATGTTTCTTATGGGAAAACCCCACGAGAGCGAGTGAGACGTAGCATTTGTTCGGATCCAATTTTTTTTCGTGACGACACGTTTAACAGGTCTATGTGAAATAGACTAGAGGAGAAAAAAGAGTATGCTCGGACTTTGCCCATGCATAAGGAGGTAAGCGAGTGCTTGCGCAAACTAATTTATTGGTGAGTGCAATCAATAAATTTGATTCCGCGAACACTCACATAATTAGTCTGCCGTACCTACTCCCCCCCCCTCCTCATGAAAGTTCCACACAAAATAAAACGATCCTGTCCGAAAGATTTACTCATCACTCCCAAAAAGAACCGAATAACATTACTGGACAGGTGGGTGGAAATTTCCTCGCAAAAGAAAAGCCACGTAACAAAAATTGGTTCCGACGAAGCTAAAGGGAAGGATCAACTTTTCAATGGCGAACGGCGCACAGTGGAACAGGTCAATCCAGTGTTGCCAGATCGAGGGTAAAAGCCGTATCGTCCCCATTTAAATGGGAGAAAAAAAATTAATAATTAAATTAAAATAATTAATTAATTAATATAATTTTAAATTTAATTTAATTTAATAATATTTTATAATAATATTTTTAATGTAAAACGTACGGCTTTTTCACCCCAATCTGGCAACACTGAGTCAATTAAAGGGATCGGACATGGAATAAATTACTAAAAATGCAAATTTGAATGTTTTCACAGTGAAAAAAATAAACTATAAAGGGTAACTCTTGTACGAAATTTTACAATAAAACCGATGGAATCACTTTGAACTTCTACGTTGCCTGTTAACAAAGATACACGCATTTAAAGAACTATCGACGACTTAAAGATTGTCGCGAGAGTTTCACGAGCTAAGTTATATCACAGAATAATACAATCAGAACGGAAACTCTGTCGGATTTTGAAGCAAATTCATTTCGCGTCCACCATGTTGGGATACAGGATGTTTACATCTGGATTCGCGCGCGAAAAAAAAAAAAAAATATAGGACTGCATGATCCGCGACATTTTCATTCGGAAATGCCATAAGAATAAAAGTGAGGCTGGAAACCTATGATTTCTTTCCAGAATTTACAGAAATAAATGAGTTTCAACACAAATCACACTCGTCCGCCTTGTTGGGATATAGGACCACAGCGTTGTCTATTGGTGCCGTTAAATTCCAAACTTGCTTCCATTGGCTTTTATGGGAGTTTCCGTTCTGATTGTATTATTCTGTGGTTATATTTCGCCTGCAAGGTTTTGGTTCGGCCACTCTTCATACTCCTCACACCTTGCTGGCAAAGATATTATATACTATATAGATACTGAATGAGGCCCTAACTTGGGCGGGGAAAATGGACCTGCTAGGGGGTACACAAATTGGAAGATTCGCCGGCCATGTAGGCAGCGTGTTTTGCGATAGGCAAACATTCTCTCTCTCTCTCTCTCTCTCTCTCTCTCTCTCTCTCTCTCTCTCTCTCTCTCTCTCTCTCGCTCTCTCTCTCTCATGGAGAGAGAGAGAAAGACTCCGGTTTGCCTATGCGCAAAACAAGTTGCATATACTTACAGGAATCGGGACCGTTTTATTCCCTAGCATTCGGTATCTATATAGTATATAATATCTTTGCCTTGTGGGTGAGAGGCCAGTGCAGGTGCATAGGGTGGGAAAACCGTTGCAGATCAGTCCCACACACACACCCATAGCTGAAAATGTGTGAAAATTTAGCGTCAATCTTTGATTTGTCGATAGTACTTTCGCCACGCCATGTCCGGCCCAGTGACTCTCTCCACTGTGCGGCGGGACAGGAAGGGAAGGATGTTTTTTTCGGAACATATAGAGATGAATCGGCTCTTGTGTAGAATAAACTTGTGGAATGTGAGCTGTGGGTGTGGGGGGATAGGGATACGGGGTCATGTCATCATGTCATCGTTTGGATATAAGAAGATATCATCGAGCTCCGTTTGAGGGAAAGGGGATGAAGAGTTGGATGTTCGTTTTTGACGGATCGCGCTTTATCAAGGTGGTGGGGTGGCGGAGTGGTGGGGGGGAGGTGGGAGGAACGGGAGGGGGGAATTATGTATGCCGTCCGCTTTCAACGACTGCTCCTGTATATCTATCAATTTTATCGCCGTGCATGCCCCATTCACTAAATCCTATTCCAACCTTACAATCATGAATCAGGCGAGCTTTTTGAAATTGCTGTTTTCATCCCCCAGCTAGCTCTCATTGCATATTCATCGTGTTCTCCCCCGTCCGTCGATATATACATATATACGATGATACAACCGATATGTTGTTCAGTTCAGCTCAGTTTAGTTCAGTTCAGTTGATGACATTCCACGAACGATAAGGGTCTGTGATGGGTAGACTGGGTTTTTTTTTCTTCTTCTTTTTCTACGCCTCCAATTTTCTGAAAGTTCCGTGGGATAAGACTTCCTTTCATTTTTAACCAGGGATTTGGAAGCGGAGCCCTCAATCAAAATTGAAACGTGCACCTCGCCTCGAGAAAACAATGAATAACACTTTCAGACCTAAAATGTATCATTCAATAACTAATTCAAGATGTTTCAGCGCAGACAGAAATTGAAGCCGGTTCCAGAGAGAGGGCCCATAGAAATAAAAGGTACGCTCTTCGTACTTACATTAGTATTCAATCACAATGCTGATTTTTCATGGAGAGCACACTCGTTGTTTTATAGGCATTTTTATCGGAAATGGCCTCAGTTGCAATCCATGGTTGCAGTTTGATCTAGGCAATCGGAGCTCTGAAGCTGGAGCTGCTCCGGTTCCAAGGCTCCGATCGTAAATACACCTCCAAACTGTAATAATGGTAAGTAATTTCTGTCTGCGCTAAAAAATCTTGAATTAGTTATTGAATGGTGAATTTCAGGTCTGAAAGTATAATTCATTGTTTTCTCGAGGAGAGGTGCAATTTTCAATTTTGGCCGTGGTTCCTGCTCCGAATCCCTGATTTTTAATGATTTTTGTATAACTTTTCGGCGTCAAAATCTGCGCTTGGAATTGTAGGCGTGGCCAGCAATTTTTAACGTCCAAATTCCTCGCTTTTTCCCTGATTTCTCAAAGACACTTCTTGATTTGTCCATGCCATGAAATTATCTTGCTGAGAAATATTGAACACATTTGAAGACTTAAACTTTTCAATTTAGACGTTTTTGAGCAAACTAATACACTAACTGGGTTTCAAAGTTAGGAATTAAAATTCCCTGATTCTTCCACGTTTTGCCTAATGGAATCAAATTCCTGACAATATTAGGTTTTCCAGGTTCCCCTGATTATATATTAAGTACCTACGCGTTTCAGGTAATTTGAGAAATCGATACTTTTGCATGGGTTCGAATGGCAAAAAACTTGATTGCTCTTGAAATTCGGCAACATCAGATATTTTCCATTAAAGCCCCCCCAAAAAAAAAAAAAAAATTCATGGGATTTGCTGAATCCCTGAGAAATCGATAATTTTGCATACGCAGGTTTAAATGGCAAAACGCATAATATAGTACTAGCCACCACTGGTTAGTAACAGTGGTGTGGCTCGTGAAATTCGGCAACATCAGATGTTTTCCATTAAAGCCCATATGAAATAATCGATTCTTGGCTCTTCACCAACCAATTATTTTTGACACAGATTTTAATGGAAAAAAAGCACGGTTGCCACATTGGAGAGCAATGAAAGGTCAAGTTTAATTTTTTAAATTATTATAGGGTACTTACAACAGACTTTGAGATCAAAAATAGATATGAATACAAAGTTATCAACGTTTTTAGGAGCCAAGCCATAGCCTGCTGCTAAATGCCTTACAAGAGCCACAAGCAGGAAATCTAACGCATGTAAACATCGATATTCTAATGCGGGTTCTAATCAACTTAAGATTCCGCAAAGAGGCGGGAAGCTTTGAGGAAACATTTAAAACCGCAAGGGTAAGAATTATTTAAAGACTTCTCCTTTCACGTTGGCACAGTCTGCGCATTCAGGTAAGTTACCAGAGCTGCCGTTTCGGGTATATTTATCATTTAATGACATTTTTCAATTCACCAATGCTCTTCCACCGGTTGAGAAAAGATTACGCAGTTCAGAGTTTAGTTCATGGCTGTAATGATCGAAAATCCTCTGATCTGTAATCTTTTCTCAATCGGTGAAATCGTTGTCGGATTATTAAAATATTCGCAAGTTATGTAAAGTCAAAAATGACTCCATTGGTTAAGAAAAGATTACAGATCTGAGTATTTTCGTGCTTTAATAGTCATAAGCTGAACTGAACTGTGTAATCAGTTTTCAACCAGTGGAATCATCGGTGAATGGGGCTCCAGCAAAAAAACCCTGTAAAAATGACGATGAGTAAAAAAAAAAAAAAAAAAAAAAAAAAAAAAAAAAAAAATCTCAGAATCGGGCTTATAATGTATCATGGACGATTCCTATCTAATTTGAGACATAACTATATCAGTGTTTCCATAAAGAAAGTGACAAATTTGACAGGAATATCCCATAATACCTGCGTAGCTTCGCTAATACGCTCTTACCGTTACACCTGTTTTCTGAGTATATTATACAGGGTGTCTCAGACCACCTGGCAAGCTTTTATTGTGGCCAAACTGAGGCAAATATGAAAATTCGGTAAAACACGTGTAACGTATATCGACCCCAAAGAATTCGGAGAAAATATTTTCAGCCCCCCAAAACCACCCCTTGGGGATTATTTAGGGGGGTGGGTACCCGTATCTCGAAAAAATCAAATGGAAAGGGTATGTTTTGACACTGGAAGTAGTTGGGTTTTCCAAAAAGGCACCCCTAAATTTCAATCGGCCGTAACTTTGGATTGAAAAGTCGGTTTGACTCGCGGTTTGAACCATTATTTTTCTCTCTTTAGGACCTTTTTAGCTGTGTATCGCTCAATTTTGGGTCATTTTTCTGAAGGTCCCCCCTTGAGCCCCCAAATATTAAAACGGCCGCCATTTTGAAACGGGGTAGTTTTTTCGAATTTTGGTGGCATCATTTTTTCCGTCTCTAAAAGACCTTTCAAATGATGTATCACAAGGCATACCTTTACATTTGACAATTTTTACGTAGGGCCCCCCGAAGCCCCAAAATTTTGGGGTGAGGGGGCCTTGTACCCCTTTTCACAAAAAATAGGCATGTGATACATCAAAAGAAAGCCCTTGGCCTGCCCTTTCAGAAACTTCTTAGTTTTCTCAAATCCAATGATTTGGAGGGTCACAGCGGTCAATCAAAGATTACCCCTAATTTTTTGGAAAACCACCCCTAACTCAAAAAAGGGTGGTTTTTAGAAAAAAAAACTCAGGTATAAAAAAGTGTTGTTTTTTTATGCCGGATTAGATTCCAGTGTCAAAACATACCCTTTCCATTTGATTTTTTCGAGATACGGGTACCCACCCCCCTAAATAACCCCCAAGGGGTGGTTTTGGGGGGCTGAAAATATTTTCTCCGAATTCTTTGGGGTCGATATACGTTACACGTGTTTTACCGAATTTTCATATTTGCCTTAGTTTGGCCACAATAAAAGCTTGCCAGGTGGTCTGAGACACCCTGTATACTTACTGAACTTTAGACTTTAATAGGGTGATTTTTGTGATTTTCGCTGGTTGTTATATTAAATATCACCATTCATTAACTTATGGCGAAAGTTTGCAGGAACACCCCATTCAAAAATGTCATTAAATGAAAGCAAAACGGCAGCTCTGTATACGTTACTATGCATAGCCGTAGCCAGGATATTGTCTATCTCTCTCTTAGCCCATTTAAACGCAGGTGTTAGAAAAGGATGGAGATAGGGGCTGTCACGTGACTTCAGCCCCTCTTTCTGTCCTTTTCTAACACATGCGTTTAAATGGGCTAAGAGAGAGAAAGAAAATATCCTCGCTCCGGCTATGTTACTATGTAAGATTTACGTTTACGAGAAGAACTTCCTGCAACAAAGCTATCGCCGTCGAATTCGTTCAAATTGGAGGCGGCACGAGTTCCTTTTGTCAGACTTAATTACAATCAGTTACATTCATGATTCAATACGCGCTATACGCTACGCGGGCACCGCCCCCTTCACCCGAGCCGTACGCAAGTCATTCGATCGATTTTTGTTCGTAAATAGAAGGCGGAGGTTACAGGTTCAGAAAAAAACAATCCACAAGAAAGGCAATTAGGAATGCTTCGTTTGTGTGGTGAAGCCTAGAGTCCCTATATGTAGAGAGTTAAGACAGAAGAAATCATGGGCGCCGCCATTGGATGCGATTTTGCACATTTGTTTACATTCTGAGGCCGTTGTTGTGTTTTGCTCCACAGCAAAGATTACAGTTCCGCTAAGTTTGAAACGATGTAATCTCTCCCTGCTTTTGTTGATCGACATGTATTAACGCTTTTTAATGATTCTTTTGAGATTTATGGACATTCTTGTGGTGCATTATGATTAAAATTAACAGATTCGTCGCAAATTAACTCTTTTATCTGTAAAAGACCGCTGATAAAAAAAAAACAAAAGTGCAAAATCACATCCAATGGCGGCGTCCGTAGAGCCTAAAATTCATCGACCAATCAGAAGTTGACTACCCTCTTGTCTAAACTCTCTACATAGGGACTCTAGTGAAGCCTAGCTTCATTCAATTGTAAAAGTAACTGTTGAGTGATGAACAAAGGTTATAATATAGGTTTTTTTCGTGGTTTAAATTTGAGATTTTTGTATGTTTTTTGTTTTTGTAAATGATAATTAATGGTTTTCGATCAACTATTTCATAATACCCCATGATTAACAGAGATTCAGGCTAAAACTCGAAATTTCAGGTATAGCTTTCGATTGGAGCAATGTTCACCACTCAACAGTATAGGCGACGGACGGTTGACTCTGAACAAAAATGAACCCATTTTACTTGCCTCACTTTCGCATGACACGGGAAGCACAGCACGTGCTGGGTCGCTATTTGCCACTGGTGGAATCACGTTAGATTTACAGAACTGTTAATGTTAGGACTGAGAAAAATGTCTTGTTGCCATAACCGGACGTCTAGTTAATACTTACTCAACCGGAATTCCTATTATTTCAACAGGAATTCCGGTCAAGTAACAGGAAATCCTATTGAAATAACAGTAATTCCTGTTGAAGCAACAGGAAAAATTTTCTCAGAGTGTGTTTGCGACTTGTGCTAATACAAGGTACGTAGAGTGGTTGGGCATCAGGCTTGAAAGGGATAAAGTTTCACTAAATCATCTTTAACAATAGTAAGCACGTAGAGAAGAGCCGTCTAGTAAATTCCAGCAAGATTCCTTTTCTGCGCGCGTGGACAAGTCACGCAAAGGACATTTACAACGGATGAAGTCATCAGATGCGGTGTAAGTCTTTCATTTTCTCTCTCTCTAATCTAAGCTTGTAAACGCATGTGTTAGAAAAGGACAGAGACAAGGTCCAAAATCACGCGACAGCCCCTTTTTGTCATCCTTTCCTACTTCATGTGTTCAAATTGATAGAGACATAGAGGGAGGATAAATTCCTGGGGACCCGCCTATGGAAACAGTGAGAAAACGTTTACAGTTCAAGGCGACAGGCGCGGAGACTCGCGGTGATTGAGTACCTAAGAGAGAGGAACCACGACTCACGAGTGAGGAGACTAGGACTAGGAGAGTGAGAGGCAAGTTTTCGCACAGTGGATCGAAAAATAAAATTTACCAGATTTTTTTTTTTTTTTTTTTTTTTTTTTTATATACAAAAATCAAGATAGACTGTTTTAGTAGAGCGATAAATCGTATCGATTGCCGTCCGAGGGCCTCTGGTTCCAAACAAACTCTGATTCAATGCATTTTCCCCATTTTTCCCCAAGCGGACTTTTGAACGGAAATTCAGACTATTAAATTAAACAACTAATGCGACCTTTTTGCGATTATGAATTCTACGTCCTCGAAAATGCTTAATTTCGCCTGGTTCCACCTGTAAAACTGCCGAAATCAATGAGATATTACAGATTAAATGTTGTATTTGTGGATTAGAATCGCCCGAAATCCCACCAATTCCACAACAACAACAATAACATTTGGGTGATTCCAACCTCCAAACGCATCGTTTAATCTGTAATATCTTGTTGATTTTAGCAGTTTTAAGGGTGGAACCAGGCGAAATTAAGCATTTTCGAGGACGTAGAATTCATAATCGCAAAAAGGTCGCATTAATTGTTTGATTTAATAGTCTGAATTTCCGTTCAAAAGTCCGCTTATGGGGAAAATGCATTGAATCAGAGTTTGTTTGGAACCAGAGGCCCTCGGACGGCAATCGATACGATATATCGCTCTACTAAAACAGTCTATTACGAACAATAAACAATAAGATAACTTGAAAATATGTCAAATCATTCATTTCAGAGCTTTTTAAAAATAAGTCCAATCACATGGTTTTTGCAAACAAAAAAAAACACTAGATAAAATGTTAAACAGGGTGTAATAAAACCCAAGTGCCAAACTTCTGGAGCATTCATTTGAGGCCTAAACAAGACTTTTTTATCCTAAAAACATGAGTCCGAAAATGCCCCATTTATATGAGCTATACAAAGTTTTGAAAAATTAATGGTTTTTTGAGAATAGCAACCACCATTATAAACCGCAAATGACACGAAAATTGGTGTCCCGAGGAAATTTACGAGTAGAACCCATCGATGACCTTGAGAAATTCAGAAATTAAGTTTGATTGTATATGATGAAAATTCTATCCTTTTCTAGTGGGAAGAGAGAGAGAGGGAGAGAGAGAGGGAGAGAGAGGGGGGGGGGGCAGAGGGAGAGAGAGAGAGGGAGAAGGTGAGAGAGAGAGAGGGGGGAGGGAGAGAGAGAGAGGGGGAGAGGGAGAGAGAGTGAGGGGGGTGATTTCTTGGATTTGCCAGAGCAACTTTTTATGTCCGGTAAGATCTATGCTCTGATCCAATGTGTGACAGCGCAGCGCAGCTTGGGTGCTGATGACGCGTCGCGTCGCGACACCAATAATTGAGCGATGCGAGGAGTGAGAAAACAAGAAACAAGAAATGTTGCGCAAGATATTTCATTCATAAAAGTTGTAAGTTTGTAAACTGCGGAGTAGAGTATGGTTCTTGTGCGAGTATATGCGAGTGTGAGACTGTGAGTCCAAGGGGGCAAATCCAAGTTCCGTAGCAATAATATAGCAATTTGTGAGAGAAGAGATTTTTTTCGCTGCAAAGAGCATAGAGCAGACAGACATAGCGGCGTGTCACTGACTCATGCCTTCTCCTCGCGACAGTCGGTCGACGCGACGCGCAATAGCCGCGCGACGCTTGAGGCGTCGAGGCACACGCTCGCACGCATCACCCAACCAGAGCTGCCGTTTTGCGAATAATTAATGGCATTTTTCAATTCACCGATGATTCCATCGGTTGAAAAAAGATTACACAGTTCAGTTCAGTGTATGGATGTACCGCACGAAAATACTCTAATCTGTAATCTTTTATCAATCGGAGAAAACGCCGTTAATTTATTAAAATCTTCGCACGTTTTTTAAAGTCATCGACGATCCCACCGATTGAGGATAGATTACAGATGCGAGTACTTTCGTGCATTACATATAGTTATACACTGTAAGGAACTGCGTGTAATCTTTTCTCAACCGATGGAATCATCGGAGAATGGAGCTGTTGCAAACTTTTGCTACAGGCTTATTAACAGTTGATAATGGGGTAAAACCCTATAAAAATAACGTTTAGCGCACTAAAAAATCACGAAATCCACTCCCAAACTCACAAAATGCCTTTAAACGCGAGACCGAAATGGCGGCCGGGGCCGCGGTTTTCATTGGGGTTCCCTATCTTCAATCAGCGCCATCTACACGAGGTATTCTCGCAACACCACACAAGAAGAAGAAGAAGCATACAATTGCCATAAGAAAACCGCGGCCTCGCATTTAAAAGCATTTTGTGAGTTTAGGAGTGGATTTCGTGATTTTTTAGTGCGCTAATCGTTATTTTTACAGGGTATTACCCCATCTACAACTATTAATAAGCCTGTAGCAAAAGTTTGCAACAGCTCCATTGAAAAATACCATTAATTATACGCAAAACGGCAGCTATGTAATAAACCCACGACTACTACGAGTTTGCTAGACTACCAAATGATGAGCGAACGAGTTTTTGAAGCCGAACTGACGCGACTTGACGGTGAGTCGGTGAATGAACGGAGTAGCGTATCCTGCGATCAAGTGCTTTGTATTCTGACCATGCATTTTCGAGTAGTGTTTCATGAAAGTTCAGATCGGATCGGAAGACTGCCAAGTTGGCAACGCGTTAAGCGAAAAAAGCTAATAGCGCCGCTCAGGATTCACCTTTTTACAGATGAGTTATGCATTTGGTTCAGTTAGAGCGGCAGTCTCTAATGGGCCGAATGGGCGGTATAATCTGCATGGCTCAAATGGAAGAGTTTTAGGTTAGGATATGAAGGTGTGATTTCTCCAGTGTTGCCAGATGTGCGGCTCTTTCTCTTTCTCTGCCCATTCGAACGCATGTGTTAGAAAAGGAAAGAAGATGTGACTGCCCCTCGCGTCTGTCCCTTTCCAACACATGCGCTTAAAAGGGCAGAGAGAGGGAGAGGGAGAGAGCTGGAGAGAGAGAGGAGAGAGGAGAGAGGAGAGAGGAGAGAGGAGAGAGAGAGTGAGAGAGAGAGAGAGAGAGAGAGAGAGAGAGAGAGAGAGAGAGAGAGAGAGAGAGAGTACGATCTCTTGGATCCACTGGTGGATTTAAGCCGTATCTATCCCATTAGAATCAATGTAAAACATATGTATCTATTTGGTCGGACTCATCGAAATAGCAACCAACAGTCGCATGTAACCTACTGTTGAGTGATAGGCATACAGATTAGATTTTCTTCGTGGTTCGAAGTTGGGTTTTTTGTTTGTTTTTTGTTTGTATAAATAAATAATAACGGTTTTCGCTTAATTATTTTGAATTTACATGCCTTAAATTGACTGAAATTTTTACTTTAAAACGAAAACTCAAGTATAGATTTTGATTGGAGGAATATTCACCACTCACCAGACATGAACCACTTTTTCGAGATATAAACCCCTCTCTTTTTTTTATCCTTTCTCAACTTATTTGTTCAAGTGGAAAATGGGAGAAGTGCAGAAGAGATCCTAGTTTCGTCACACCACCGACCACCATATACCACGTCTGCACATAATATTGTTCTTGTCAATTAGTACTACTTCGCCATCATGAAGCTTGCTCATAGATTGCGCAGGTATTAATGCCGTAACGCCCGTGACAAAACAACGAGCTTTCCCTTTAGAGGGGCAAATACATGTTATAAGCCCTATCCCAAAGTGTGACAGCATGGACGATCTGATTCTGGTTTGTTTGCCTCACTTTTTTTAAAACTTAAGTAAAGAATTGTAATTAATTCAGTGGAAATTAGTTTTGAACGAAAAAGCAAGTGTTGTTGAGCGGCTACCTGGGCACAGAATTCCAATACAACTATCCATGTGAGAAAATGTTGCTGGTTACTGATATAAGTCATAGTTTCTTTATCGTGCAAATCCTTACATTGGAAACAGTTATATAAATTTCTGAGTCCAGATAGCCACTCTAAAACACTAGTACTTTCGTTATTTAAAACCAATTTTAAATGGATTTGTAACAACTTTTTTTTTTTTTTTTTTTTTTTTTTTTTTTTTTTTTTTTTTTTTTTTCAAGGTTGAAAAAAGTGAGCCAAACAAACAAACCGAGCCAGGGTGAAAATGGCCATAAGATATTCCCATTATGGCTGCCTCCTATAGATGTATCAAAATCACTTCCCATAAATCCGCTCTATAGGGTCTTTCCATGCCAAATCAAACCAAAAAAATGAATTTTCAAACTTCACCTCTCCGATTTGTCTGAAATTTGGCACACTTTTAGTCTAAGTTGAAAGATTGCAAAATCCAATTTTTTCAAATTTTTTGACCACCCGCCAATTTTATGATGAATTTTGAAGTTGCCCAAATTTCACAAAATTTAGCGGAGGTCCTCGCCTTTGAAGTTTCATAAGTCCGGTCCTATTCAACGTAGAGAGCTCAAAGTGGTCTCAAAAGATATCACTCGTTGGTAACAAACGAAGGTTTGGCACCCGCCGGATGAGGAGCAACTGATTTGAAAAAAAACAAAAAACAAAAACGAAAACAAAAACAAAGCAAAACAAAACATAAAAAAAAAAAACATTTTCATAAATTATATTTTCACTATGCTGAGGACACGGTATGGCACGGACAGGAAATCTCATTCCGATAAACGGGAAGGTTGCAAATTCTACGGCTTCTGATTGGTCGGCGCACGGCGAGCAACACGGTAATGCAGACACAAGACGAAAATAAGTTTAAATCCCAAATGTAATTTGAACCCAGCGATTTTGTTAAAACGTCACATTACGTCAAGGCATACGTCACATTACGAAGAGGTAGGCTGGGAACA